>PVJA010003946.1:51107-90415 GCA_004027025.1 Myocastor coypus | reverse complement strand
GGGATTATGGGTCGAAGTACCTCTGGGATTATGGGTGTAGCCTAAGGCGGAGGCTAAGGCGGAGAGCCTGGATGTAATACAAAGAGCGGGAGAGAGACGAGCTGTTGCTGCTGCTCTGCTGCCCTGTTTGGTTGGCTGCCTCTGCCACCATTTTGTTGCTGTTCTGCCGCCATGAACTCGATGCTCTCCGCCCTGCTCCGCTCAGCCGTGGGCCAGCTGAATATGGACTGAAACCTCCACGAACTGTGAGCTAAATAAACCTTTCCTTCCTTCATTTTGAGTGTCAGGTATTTGTCCCAGCAACGAGCAAAAAGTAACTAAGACACGGGCAAACACAGATTCTGGATTTTAGGAACAGCATACAAATTCTGTTCAGCCCTTTAGAAGCCATCATAAACTTATCTGTCCCGTGCCTCACCACTGACCTGTAAATTCTATCACTGAAATCCTGATAGGATGCAAACAATATTTGGACAGCATCCAGGGCAACAACTGACAGAGAAGACATTTAATAAACATTTGTCTTCTCTTCTTCCCTTTTATTTAGTGTTTATTTTATGATCTCAAGACAGAAATGATGAGGTGATAGTTACTAACTTGCCTTTTAAGAAAAAAAAAAAAGCAAAATGGGGAGGGTAGATTTACTACCACCAGGCTACTTGCCTGTATCTTGGTAAGTGATCACACTAGAAAAAATTTTTGTCAGCTGATGAAGTATAACTTTTAAAAGGACCATAAACATGTCTAAGTTATCTCTCAAGTTATTAAGACAACTTTTCCCACAGACATCATAGCACCAAGGTTTGAAAAAAATCAAATAACAGCAACTGAATTCTACGTGCAAACAACTATAAATGCATTTTCTATGCACATTCCTTTCATCTGTTGCACTTTTTTTCAAAGTAGGCCCTAGCTGACCACCCTCTACTGGCAATGCTTTGTATCTGCATTGTAAAGACCTGTTCTTTCCCAGTAAAAGCTATCCAGACTTATCTAGTCATATTTAATTCATTACAGTTTTAAGAGCAAAAATGTCAGCTAGGCAAGGTAGATAAAAGGAATAGATATTTAGGGGTTTTTTTGGGGGGGTGTTTTCTTTGTTTGTTTGTTTGTTTTGTTTTGTTTTTAATGGCTGGCTCAGGCTGCCTTGGGAGTGGGGCTGACGCAGCATGTAGTACTGGGGGTCAAACTGTGGTCCCTGTGGTTGCCTAAGCTTGCCTAAGCAGGTGCTTTAGACCACTAAGCCATATCACCAGCCCAGGAACAGATGTTTACTTGGCAGTATAAACAACTAAGTAGCAGTCAAGGTGTTAAAAAGAGAAAGCCACTTTTCTGCTTTTATTAAAGTTACAAATGCAGATAAAATGAATTTTACAAAAAACAAAAATTGCCATGACAATATCTCACTTCTAGTTTCTCAACTCACCTTATCCTATCAAATATAGTACATAAATCTACTTTCTAGATTTAGTAATTCTTCTAAAAACCTGACAAAAGTTTACTCAACTACAGTGGAAGGAATAAGGACAGACACTGTTGCATATTATCTCAGTTACTCTTTTCTTATTGCTGGGACAAATACCAGACACCGAAAATGAAGGAAGGAAAAGTTTATTTAGCTCAGTTACTGGAGCTTTCAGTCCATACTTGGTTGGCTCCAAGGCAGAGAGGTACATGGCAGAGAACAGCAGTTCATGGTGGCAGAACAGTGGCAGAACAGCAGCAATGGCAACACAGACAGTCTGTCTCTGTCTCACTTATGTTATATTCAGGCTATCAGTCCCAGGTCAGGTGTAGTACTCCCACCCATAATCCCAGCAGTACTAAGACCAATGATCCTAGTGGATCACCCATAATCCCAGTGGATCATGAGTTAACCTCAAACTCTAGAAGTCCCTGCCCCATGACTGCATGAGGCTTTGTGGGGAAAAACAGACACAAACCATAACACATATAATCTCTAAAATAAAGTTTGGCATCTGCAAAACATAGCCTACTTTACTGTTTGTTTTTACAAGATAATGACACACAGTACCTTTGCTATATACCTACAGTAAAATTGAGTAACTCAGTGAAGAGGCTCTACCTACACTAGATATAGCTTCCAATTTATTTTAAATGTCATATTCTAATTTTGACATTTTTGCAACAAAATTTTAATTGCCTTACTATAACTGCTTTTTAAATATAACCATAAGCCAGGCGTGGTGGCGCATGCCTGTGATCCCAGCACTTGGGAGGCTGAGGCAGGAGGATGAGTGCAAGTTCGAGACCAGCCTGGGCTACAAAAAGTGAGCTCAAGGCCAGCCTGAGCTGCATAGTGAGACCCTGTCTCAAAAAAAAAAAAAAAAAAAAAAAAAAAAAAAAAAAAAAAAAAAAAAAAAAAAAAAAAAAAAAAAAAAAAAATATATATATATATATATATATATATATATATACATAACCATACAAGAGTTCAAATCAAATTATGTGTCTATCAAGTCAGACAATGCCATTCAGGAATAATTTCCCTTAATTGTGCTGTCCAGTAGTTCTATTTCATATTCTTTAGCACTTACCTAAACAGAAAAGAAGGGCTGTGGGGGGAAAGGAACCTCCCATACACACACAGTGATGAATCAGGCTTTGTGCCCTCTCTATAAATCATCTCAAAAGCAATCACTCTGTTTCTTTCTACTACAGACATCCTGGGAAAACTGTGGGCAGCAAAGTGTCACAGGGAAAAAAAAAGATAAAAAGAAAATTTGTTTTTAATATAGAGACCAAGGAGGCAAGAAAAGTGGCACACTGAACGAGTTATAAACTTTTATCTAAAGGAAAATGGTTGACATGAGGGTTGCCTTAAAAATACAAGTAGCTGGTTTCTGGAGGTATACACTGGGTGTTTTTAATGACAAGAACACCGTAAGCATTAGGGTAGATTCTAACAGGAAGTCTAGCCTGCTAGTGTACACATTGCTGCTTCTCCTAGCTGGTATGTCTCCTACAGTATAGCCATTTCTTCTATCTTAAGGTAATAAAATATTAATGTAGTAACAATAGTTGTGTGAAGCCAGCCACCTCACTGGACATTTTCCACAAGTTCAAGGTGAGAAAGTGCAGGTACTCTCTGCTCAGCAAGCAATGCACCACATTGCAACCTGGGGGCACGCTCTTGGCGGCCCAGAAACAATATGGCTTATGTTTCTAAATTTGTCAACTCATTTCTTTTCAGTTTTAATCAGAACACTACAGCAAGACAAAAGCTGAAAAAAATCACTTCAAAGTTGCTTTTTGCAAAGGTACCTAAAAGGCTACTATATTTTGGATGTAAATTATCATGACTATATTTATATTCTATGGCAAACTTAAAAATAAAAATTTCAATAAGATAAACTTTACCTCAATATTTAAAAAGATGTTATCATTACAACTATCCATGGCACTAGACTTTTCCCCCTAACAAATGCTTTTCCATAGCATTCAAATGATCTGGCAAAGCTGTGGCATAACTCATGTTGTTCCAAGGACCCACTCAATTCATCATGTTTCCCATCATTTTCATTCTCAAAAATGTTCAAATTTCATAAACTAAATGGTAAATCTAGTCAAGTGTGGTAGTGCACACCTGGAATCCTAGCACTCAGGAGGCTGAGGCAAGAAGATTGCTGAGAGTTTGAGGCCAGACTGGGTTATAAAATGAGCTCAAGGGCCAGCCTGAACTGCCAACCCTGCCTCAATAAGAAGAAAAAAAAAAAAAAAAAAATTCAAATGGTGAGTAAACAAGAACAGAATTTTCAGCTTCAGTAGGAAAGTACACCATGACAAAGATACCTGCTTCATCTTAATGTTAATAAAAATAATAGGAGTTGATGTTAATAAAAATGTATGGCACTCCATGCTGCCTTGTTTAGCAAATATTCTGGAGAAGAAAACAGATCTGGGTTGCAATGAAATCAAATGGCAGAGTCTACCTATTCATCTAAGATACCCAAGGAGAAAATGAACTGGTTCATCTGTGCTTTTAAGTACTTGTATTTAATAATGTAGGTGCTAAGAGATCCCTCCTACTGCTAGGAGTGGTAGTGTCCTAAATAAACAGCTCAGAAAAAAAGTTTCCCAATGGACTATGCTGCTTATTAGCAAATAGAGCCACATTTTATACCAATAAAACTGAATTAACAGAGCCCTCCCCCCCCTCTCCTCTCCCTCTCCTTCTTTCTCCCCTATCCCCTTTTCTCATTCCCTCTTCACACCTCTTATTAAGCAAAATTTTCCCAAATTTAGGATTCTTGTCCAAATTTCTGTCCCATGCAACCTTCATTGCCTCTAGATACTTTTCTGCTGATGGAAGCTAGCAAATATAAGAACTACTAGGAAGTAAATGGAAAAGCCACAAATTAATATTAATTTTAAGGGTTACAAATCATGTCATTCTCAGCTTCTTATTTGGAAGTACGCTAAGGTTTAACATGTTTATATGTCAAAACATAGGCATATTTTCTGCTAGTAACAACATTTCTTATTGCTATGACAGAAAACCTATTATTATTTCATGGTGTTCAACAAAAAAGTAGTGAGAGGTCCAGGCTCTCCATCAGCAAACAAATTTTCAGAATCAAGAGTCATCAGCTATTTTTTTTTACCTAAACAAAACTAAATTTTGTTTTTTTTTCTTTAAAAAAAAAAAGAGGTTTTAATTTCACCTTAAAAACACTATTGTCTGCTCATGATACACCAAATGAAAATAATTGTAGGAGGCTGCATCCAGTGTAACTGGCTTTTAAAACTAATAATGAAGAAGTACTTCTAGCATAATATATAATAGCTACCAAAATTTCTGGAACAAACAGTTGCAGGTAGGAGAAACTTTACTATTTGAAAATTTCACCTTAAATGTAAATTAACAAACTTTCAAAACTTTAATAAGTGCAAAATATAATAAAATTAAACTTCTGATCTGGCAAATCTCAGAAGTAAAACTATTAAGATATGTGTATATGCAATTTTTTGTTGAAAATGATAACATCTGAATTGTGTGCCTGTTTATATTAACTGCAATCAGACTAGATTAAGAGCCTTTAGGGAGGTGATGGAATCTGGGGCACTGGACTCATCAGTGGGTCAACTCATCAAGAGGTTCAGAGCTGAAGGCACTTGGGGACGTGGTTCTGGAGAGAAGGGTGTCCTCTGAGGGAGGAGCTCCCACTGGCTTCCCAGCAATGGGAAGCTGACCAACACAAAGTGTAACCAAACAAGAAGTGTATTTAAAAAATGCAGAACAACCAGCATGGTGGTGCAGGCCTAGGATCCCAGCTACATGAGGGCTAACACAGGAGGATCACATGTCAGAGATCAGCCTGGGCAACTTAAGGAGAACTTGTTTCAAAATAAATAAAATGGGCTGAGGATGTCGTCCTGTGGTAGATTACACCTGGCTCGAGGCCCCAGGACCTCAAGAAGGCAAAAACAAGTCAGATAAAGTATTGTCTTTATAAGGAAATGGGGCAGTGAAATGATTAAAGAAAATAAAATTGAATATATTTTGTTAGATAAGACCTTTTTTGATATTGAGATTTGTGTATGCATCTATCAGTTCAATCTTTAAAAAGATACCAAACAGTATCAAAAAAGGAGCTTAGCTGATGCACAATTCTTAGTGACACACTATTCAAATCTCAGCCTAAAATCAAGTTGAGAAAGCCTTGGTATCTCCCCAAAACAGAGTAAGTTTATTTGATATAGTGTTATAATCTTACTTGTTTATCAGAGCATTTATTGTAATAACACTCTGTTTAATTATTGATTTGCAATCTGTTTTCCCAGTTAAAGAAAGAGCTATATGAATGTGAAGGGCTTTCTACCTTGGTAAACACTGTGAAAATAAAAATGAGCCCTAAAAGTACATTAATTTTGGCTTTGGTTAATTATTTATTATTATTATTATTATTATTATTATTATTATTATTATTATTCAGTTACAAACAGTGGAAGAAAGAAAGCCTTGGGAGAAAGGAGAAAGGTAACCTTGCTAACTCAACACTTTGAAGTTCTCACAGCTAGTTATTACCTTCCTCTTCAGTAAATTAAAGGAAAGGTATTGGAAAATATTTGCCTCTCAAAGATGTGCAAGGAACAAAGAAGCCAAGCAGGTGGGATAAGGGCCTTATATAAATTTCTGCTTTCCAAGGAACTACATGTCTGGTTAAATTCCTTTCACTGGCTAGAACTGTAGCCTAAATATCCTAGATGCTAAGATTCCCTCCGTGGATGCAATGTGCTCCTTAGGACACACCCTGGGCATGCAGAGCTAAAAGAGAAGGTGGGGTGGTGGATGGATGCTAACATGGGCCTCTAATCCCAGTGCTGGGGAGCCTGAAACAGGAGGATCACTAAGAGTCCAAGCTGTGTAATGAAGCTTTATACCAAATACATACATTCTTTAAAAAGATACTCCTTGGTGCAGCACGTGCTTCTATGCATCACTGTTGCCCTCCTTCTAGGAGGGCTAGATATGCAATCCAAAGAGAAGAACTAATATACCCTAAAATAATACACTCCGGCTATCACAAAACTGTATGACCCAGGTCAAGAAGAGAAAGAAGAGCCAGCCAGATAGCTCAGCAGACCAAAGCGCCTGCTTCAAAAGAGCACAGCAGCAGGGGTTCATCCCCAGCATGGGGTGCCAGCCCAGCCCCCAGGGTGCACTGAGACAGGGATTGAGACTGAGGGTGGCAGTTTGAGACTGGGGAGTGGTGGCATGTATCTGTAATCCCAGCACTTGGGAGGCTGAAAACAGGAGGATCACTGAGTCTGATCTATGTTGTGAGACCCTGTAGACCCTATCCTAAATACAGAAGAAAAAGAAAAAGAAAACTGAAGAGTGATGAGATCCACAAAGCTAAGGAAACACTCAGGTACTCTTCGGTATTCATACAAATTAAGAGAACTATCTCCAAGCCAAACTTGATGGCTTGATGGTGTTACCTCTCCCCAAACAGATCCTATCCCTCTGAAATTTCGGAAGTGTGCTTTCTTCTTCTCGATGTCCTCTACAATGGACAGTAGGAGTTAAAGGCACAGAATATGCTATTCATCAAATGTACTGTCTTCTGACGTCTCAGGTTTCCTCTTACCAAAAGAAGAGCTTACTCAATGACATCTGAAGATCAAGTACTATAGCACACTTTATAGCTTCTACAAGTCTCACACAACTTTACACAGGACAGAAACTTAAAATATTTACTGTAATCAACTATACACCCTCCCCAAATTTACCAAATTATATAGCAGTATGGTAGTCCAAAGCCATAGCCACTGAATATATATATTCTACTAAACAAAAACAGATTCTATCATATATTGTCCAAATTCTTAGAAAAACTACATTAGAGATGACCAGGCTTAACCACAACTAGTCAAATCAGGCAGTAGTAAAGAAGGTCAAGATAATGACAATGATAATAATAATAATAATAATCACATAGATAAGCCAGACATGGGGAGGCATACTTGCAGTCCCAGAAAGCTGAGGCAGGAAGATTGTCTCAAGTCTGAGGCCAGTCTGGGCTCAGAACAACCTGAACTACACACCAAGGCTCTCAAAAAACCAACTAGCTAACTAACTAACTAACTATTACTAGGATCTCATCCTTTCCCACCAGAATGTGTCTGGCTTAAGGGTAAACTCCGTAACATGCTTCACACATTGATGGAAGACCAGTGGCTTATAGCATGGTATAAAATTCATGCATAAGATTTATGACCCTAAAGTCATAAAAGGATTTATTTTTAAAATACAAGTTAGTAAAAATCTAGCAACAAACGTTTATTGGACAGAACACATGAAACAGCAGCAAAACAGGGAATACAAATTTTTGATAAAAACCTTGAAAATGTTCCTAGTAATTAAAACAGTATGTTGAAAAGGATGGAGTTGTAGGATGAACCATTACTAATAAGAATATAAGTAATGCAATCATCTTGAAGAACAAGTTGGCAATTCAAAGTAAAGTTTAAGATATGCACACCCAATAATTCTACTTATAGACGTCAGTGCTAGAGAAGTCTCACACATGGTAGGTACACTAGGGCTTGACAAACTGGACAGACGACTGGGTAGAATGCATCAAAGGTGATTAAAAAACAAACAACAACAACAAAAAACCCACCCAGAGGCCAAGAGGAAAATGCAGGACCCCTACCTGGCTCCTGACTGTTATATACAAAACCAATCACAAAATCCTGTCTTGAATTCTCAATTTGAATCTGGTGCTATGTGCAGGACCAATCAGAAAAGAGCTACTTCCAATCTTTTATTAACATCTGGTGAAGCCAAACAAGAATAGCTGAAATATAGAACCAGACTAACTGAGTTTTTGATAGGACAGTGGCCCCAATACCTATTTGTATAAGGAAGAAAATCCCTTTTGATTAACCTAGGAGACATTGTTCACTGGCCTACCCTTGCTCTGTAAAACACCTCCTCTGTGCCTTCAATAAATGCATACTTTCACTAATTATTATGCCTTGTCCAATTCTTTCTTTGAAGCCAAGATCCATGGGATCCTTCATCTGGCATTTGGACACAAAAAGACAAAAGAATGCTCAAGTTAGCACTATTTGCAATAGCAAAAATCTGAAAATAACTGTCTGGCCAGCAGGCAGTGAATAAATTACCATTCCACGATTTGTGCAATAGGAATCAACAATTTAGGTGGCTGAATTACATTTACGATAATCCCCATAAGTAAAATTTAAAAACATACTAAATGAATCAAACTAGTTCAAACTGTAGAAAATGCAAAACTATTTTAACATATATCTTCATAAAAATCAAAAACTAATGTATATATAATCAGTTAAAGTAAAACACAAAGATATTCACAGACACAAATATAATTTCCAAATATAGAGGAAGGAAGAGAAAGAGAAGGCAGAGAACATAAGGATCTAGCTATTCTAAAGGGGAGAGGAGGAGAGGAGAAGGTAGAGATTTTCAAACATGAAAACCTCATGGAACATATAGTACCCATGTGTCCTTGAAATAAAAGTATTCCAAGATAAAGCCCAAGGAATATAGCTCAGCATCATTAAAAAAAAGAAAGAAAGAAAAAAAAAAAAAGACAGCAACAGAAAAACCAAGAGTGAACAGCACTAAATCCACTTAAGTACAGAAGTAAGGCCACACATACAGCACAACTAAGGAAGCTATCATAGATAGAAAGCAGTAGGGGGATGGGGAAAAAAGAACCAAGTTATATCATTATAGGCACAACTTCCCTATAATAAATGCAATCATTGTGTACACCTAAAACATGCCAATAAACTTAATTAAAAAAAAATAATATAAAAAAGAGATTAGAAGGACCATCAAGATAGCTCAGCTGACTAAGTGCCTGATTAAGCAAGGGTAGGGTCCAGGGTTCAATCCCCAGAATACAAGTTGTGCCGCCAAGCCCTGGGCAGACTAAGCTGGCCACAGAGAACTGGCACAATGGCACAAACTTGTAATCCCAGGGCTGGGGAGGCTAAAAACTGGAGGATCACTGAATATGAGATCATAGTGAGACCTTGTACCAAATACATTAAAAAGAAAAAAAAAAACAAAAAACCCAGAACTGGAGACCAGGCATGGTGGTGCACACCTGTAATCACAGTGACCTGGGGAGGCTGAGGCAAGAGGATTCCTGCCAATTCTAGATCAGCATGGATTACACAGTAAATTCAACGTCAGCCTGAATTAGAGGCAAGACCTTGTCTCAAAAAAAAAAAACAAAAAAACCTGGGCATGATGGTGTGCTCCTGTAGTCCCAGTATAAAGGGGACGGAGACACTATGAGTTTGAGGCCTGTCCAGGGTACATATCCAGTTCAAGGCCAGTCTAAACTACATAGTGAGACTTTATCTCAAACAAATAAAATATAAAAACAGAACTAAAGAAATTAGATATAAGAGAAAGCATGACTTCATTTTACTTTTTTTTTTTGCAGAGATTTAATCTCATTTTAAAATTTCAATGTTTGGGTAAGGTGTGGTGGCACATGCCTGTAATTCCAGTACTCTAGTGAGTAAGGCAGGAGGATCACAAGTTCAAGACTAGTTTAAAGCACAAAGCAAAACTCAGTCTCAAAAACACCAAAAATTTTAACATGCTGTTTTCAAAATTATTCTAATTTCTTTTCTAAACTCAACTTTAGAGAAATCCTAAACAATCTAGGAGCTCTGTAGTTTAAAACATTAAAAAAAAAAACAAAACAACTTGAACTACAATTCAGTAGAAAAAAGCAGGTGTTTATTTTTCCTGTTGCTGTTAAATTCAAGACAACCTCATATATTTTAAGTGGCATTAGCCCACTCTTAAGTAATTATTCCTATCTATATATGAGCACAAATCACACAATGTTCCCCAAATGTTAACACAGATTATTTCTGGTTGACAAAATTTGGATGCCTGCCTACACTGGTTATTCTTTGTATTTATACTGCCCATATTTAAAAGAAAACAAAACCAGGTATCACTCCCATAAAAATAAATAGGGCTTCATTAAAACTCTCACACCCACACCACCTTAATAATCCCCATTTTAAGACTATGCAGCATCAATTACAAACTTAAACCAAGATTTCCTTATAAAGCTATTCATCATAATGTTATAATAATAAAAAACTAGAAAAAGAGCATTCAATACTAGGATAAATGTACTGTGTCAACATAATGGAATGCCACACTGCCATTTTAAATGGTACTAGAAGAATAGTTAATGAAAGAAATGTGCATGATTAATGTGTAAAGGAAACAAAGTCTGTAGGGGGTGGATGAATCATACTTTACTCCAATTTTAAATAACACAAAATGTTTTAAGTTTCAAAATGACTATTAATATGCAAAACAGGTAACACAATTATTTGCAAGTTTTGTATTTTTCTTAACTATTCTGTATTTTTCTGTAAGTTTTCTGGAATAGAGACAAAAGAATATGTTTTTAATGTCATACACAATATGACACATTAAAGAGATTCCTACCTGTGCTAAAACAAATAAGTCTGTGTACATTCAAAGACTGATATTTATGGGCAGTACAGAGAAACAGTAGACACAAGCCTAAAGTGTAAAGTCCTGGGTTCAACTGCCAGCAACATAAAAACAAAAAACAAGTAAATAAAGACCTCAGGTTACAAAAAAAATCACATTTGTAAAATTTTTCAGTGATACTAAATATACATTGCATCCACTTGTTCATAAGCCTTGTCATCTTCAAAAGAGAAGTCAGATATACAAACACAGATATGCTTTTATTTCTATTAATAATTTAACAATACCAATATGTAATATAAGCATAAATCCATTTTAGATGGATGATTTCTAACAAAATTTATTTTGTTTAAAGCTGAAAAGGATTCATAAGAGCTTTCTAGGGGCTAGAGAGATAACTCAGTAGAATAAGCACTTATGTGGCAAGCCCAAGGATCAGAGTTCAATTCCTGGTTCCACAAAAAAATGAAAGAACTTTTTGTCTTTTTTTTTTTTTCTACATGTAACAAAATTATTCCTTGTGATGTAGTTTTTCTATAAATAAACACATTAAATAGGCCACATTATATATTTATTTACATAATCTGAAAAGGCATCCTGAGCTGAGCATAGGTACACGCCCATAACCCCAGCATTCTGGAGGGCTGAGGTGGAGGACTGCAAGCATGACTACAGCCAAGGAAACTTAGTGACTTAGCAAGATCCTGTCTCAAAATAAAGAATAAAAAGGATCGATAGTGTAGCTCAGTGTAACAGCCCTGTGTTCAATTCCCAGTACCTTGAATAAATGAATGAGTAAAATTTAAAAAGGAATTCTGTTTGAATAGTTTTATAGTACTACCTATTCCTTTAGAACTCCAATTGTAAAGACTACACACTTTTTGTACAATATTCGACAACTTAGCTAACTAAAGACTCAGACTTTGCACAAATAATTCTGTGAATAAAGTGCATTAACCTGTCATACTGGTCAGTTTTCTTCTTCTGCTGCCCTATGCATTCGGGGAAACAGCACTTCTTCAATCTATACTCAACTCTGGAGACATATTTTCACATCTAAGTACTACGTGGTAAGAAAGTGTGAAATGATAGCAGCACACTGCACAAACATGGGAAAATTCTCACGGGATTCTAATTAGTAAGTGTATAAAAATGATGAAATTAGGAAATCACTATTTGACAGCCATTGTCTAATACACTGTTGAACTCAGTGAGTAAAAATATAAGAACACAGGAAAGCTGTGAGGTATATTACAGAATGACTGACCTTAATCTTGCTAGAGTAGCCAGGAAAGGCAAAAAGATGAAAAACTGTTTAAGATTTTAAAAAACAATAATTTAGAGATCTGATTACTTAGTATAAAGTCTGCATTAGATTGGATTTCAATGAAAAAAACAAAACAAAACAAAAACCTAAAGGTTTTTCTCTACATGGTAGAGAAACTGTTGAAATATTTAAAAATTATGGCGTTATGTTAGACACATTATAATCTGATAATCACACTATACTTACTTACCTAAGATTTTTTTTCAGAAAACACATACTGAAATATTTTGGTGCAAAGAGTCATGATATCACTATTTTTTTAAAAATATATATTTTAGTATAGTGTTTATAGGGTCTTACTACACAGATTGGACTCATACTATCCGGTTTTTAGTCTCCCAAGCACTGGAATTAATAGATGTGTGCTACCAAGCCCAGTTTCATCATTTATTTTATTTTTTTTAAAGAATTTTTTATTTTATTTATTTATTTTTTTCTTGTTTCAGAACCTTTGTTTGTTTATTCATTCATTTTTATGGCCAGCTCAGCCTGCTCCAAGCGCAGGGTTGGCGCAGCATGTGGTGCCGGGGAACGAACCGCGGTCCCTGAAGCCGCCCAAGCTTTCCCAAGCAGGCGCTTTAGACCACTGAGCCATCCCACTGGGACCCTCATCATTTATTTTTAAATGCTTTTGAAAAAAAGTTCATGTAATGTGCACACATTTATATGTAAAGAGAACATTATAAAACAAATGTAGTAAAACACTATTTAGGGAAACTGGGTGAATGATATACAGTAACTCTAAAGTGCTTCAGTCACACATTTCTGTAAATTTAAAACTATTTTACATAAACTTTTAAATTGTGAGAAAAATATATTGTGTAGAAGCAAATGTATTGATTTCAAACTCTACAAACCACGTTACACTAATTTTCACTCTATCTCTAAAAACCTTACTGATCATTAATTTCTACACGTACTCATCACTTTCTAAAATAATCTCTCCACCAGTAATAGAAATCTACCACAGCCTGGATGGCATTACATGCCTCAATGTATTACCATACAGAATGTTAATCCTCTCTATCCCTTACTTGGGAACAAGACTTAAGGAAAATGCTCTTGGATATTGTCAATCATAGATTATAAACTTTCGAGTTCACACTGTCCACACAGTCTGCCAGACACCCTTTGACCCCTGCTCTCGTGGACAGAATTTACAGCAGTCTAAATCTTCCCAGTAAAAAAGACTGAGAAGCCAGCGCCTGTCCCCTCTTTTAACATAAGGTAACTAAACCACCTTACACCTTGGCCATAAAACAAGAAGTACTGGCATGTGGCTGAGTGTTCTATAACTCAGCCAGTTCTCTGTTGCCCTGAGAAGACAACATGGTGGCCTGATCATCATTTTTAACTTCTCAAAAACATTAGACTTAATGTTGCTCAGTCCAGCAACAATCTCCTGGCCTCTGCTTTCTCACTCCTTTGCTTCTTCAAAATCTGTTCTTTGGGCCTCCAGGTACTGCCACTTAGTGTTCTCTTCTAGCCTATGTACATGGACAATAAAATGAAGATTTATGACACTCACTACTCATTCCCCAGTCCCCTTATCCTTGGCCACAGTTACCCTCCCAACAGCCAATCCTGATGAAGCCTGTCTGCTGCCTTCTGCTAGAAGAAAAACAAATCAAAGGTGCCTCAGGAAGAGTTTCCACCCCGGCAGGGCTGCCACAACTAGCCATCCCTGTGGCAGGTGTTCAACGCCACCATTCTTCTTCCTCTACTTCTGACAACGGAAGCAGCACCCAAAATCTTTGCTTCCTACATCACAGAAATAAGCTTTTAAGCAAAACTCCTTCAGCTTCTCTCCTCTGCAGTTCTAAACTTAACACTGGCACCTATCCTAACTTCTATTCTTCACTCTCAAATGCCAGAGAAATATACAGAAGATCCTGCCTCTCAAGGGAATGACTTTTTCTTGCAATTATATTTTTGCTTTCTTTTCAACACTTAGTTCTTCCTCTCCAACCACAAGTGTATACTTACTGTTCACACCATAATTAAAAAAAAAAAAAAAAAAAAAAAAAACAACTTGCTCCACGCTACAAATAAGCTGTTTTCAAAGTATTTCTATTATCATCTGCTTTCACTCAAACACAGTGGTGCCTCAGTTCACAAACTTAATTCCTACCAGGATTCTGGTTGCCTTATTTCTCCCACCACAATGAGTCTGTGAACCAAGGTAGCACTCCATCTTGTTAAGATGGGCTGACATGACTATTAAAGAAGCTTTCAACCTTCAGTCTAACTAAAATCTTTGCATTCAACTAAAACTTTGCATCCCCTATATTGTTGCCCAGGCAGGCATCAAACTTGGAATGCTCCTACTTCAGCCTGCCTCTCAAACAGCTTAAATTACAGACATGTTGTCAGTGCTCTAGTTGGGCTTTCTTTAGCCTCCAGAGAACTATTCTGGTATGGCTTTCCTCCTATTTTCTGGTCATTTATTCTGCATCTTTTATAGGGGTCTTCAGTTGGCTTTGCCAACTTTAAAAACTGTTAGCTAAAACAGAGCACAGAAAAGTAGACTAGTTATGTGATATAGACTAGACTGAAGCCAGATGGTGCGCAACTAGACTAGTTTAGTTTCATTTAATTAAAGCAACTAACTCCCTGTAACAGTGTTGAAGTTACTGTTCCAAGCATTTGTCATTTTTTAAATTAGAATGATGTTCTACCTTACTTGGTTTCCTGTCTTTTTTTCCAGTTGTTTTGTTTTGTTTTCAGATCAGGTACCTGAGAGATGGAAAACTTTAAGGAACATGGTTCAGTGCCAGGTGGTCTAAAAATATATATCTAGCATCTTCTAATTGAATGATCTGCACCATGATTCATACATTTTCATCCAGTCAGTCAGTCAATCAGTCAGTCTGTCCGTCCGTCCGTCCGTCTGTCTGCTGGAAACATTCTTCATAGAAAATTTCATTTTTCTCTGAACAAATACAGGGAAGCTAAAAGAAGATTCAAATAAAACTAAATACAGTAACCAATTACTGAGAAGTGCTGTTGCTGGTGACTCATTCAGGAAATAGCAAATGCCAACACACCACTACAGACAATAGTTGAAAGCTCATTCCCATGTCACTGCTATGTGACAAAGCAAAGCCTCTCAAAAAGTTCGCTGACAAATCTATGTACATAAACTGGCCTGGAACTTCAGAATAAGCAGACAAATACACATTACCACTCCATTTCTCTAATTAAGCAATCATGTATCCTTCTATTGATCCATCAAATCATAATTTTAATAACCTAGATTTTTTTAAAAGATTCAGGCTCACAGCAAGTCAGCCGAAGGTACAGACAGTTCCCCTACCCTACACACAAAAGCTTCTCCCTTTATCAAACTCCTGTACCAAAGCCATTTATTGTTACAACTGAGGAAAGCATAGTGGAACATTGTTATCATCCAAGTCTACAGTTTGCATTAGCATTCACTCTTCCTGTGACTCTGGCTTTTGAAAATGTAACAAGTCGGTTGTGTTGGCCACACCTGTAACCTCTGCACTTTGTGAGGGAGGAGAATAACTGGAGTTAAGGCCAGCCTGGGCTACAAAGCAGGGCCAGGCTGAACTACACAATGAGACCCTGGGGGGGTGGAGAGAGGAAGGAAGGAAGGAAGGAAGGAAGGAAGAAGAAGGAGAAGGAGAAGGAGGAGGAGGAGGAGGAGGAGGAGGAGGAGGAGGAGAAGAAGAAGAAGAAGAAGAAGAAGAACAAGAACAAGAACAAGAAGAACAAGAAGAAGAAGAACAAGAAGAAGAAGAAGAACAAGAAGAAGAACAAGAAGCAGCAGCAGCAGTAGTTATGCCAGCAGCAGTAGTTATGCCATCTATCCGAATCTGTAGTACCACACAGAGCAATTTCACTGTCCACCTATTCATTCTTCCATTCACCCTAACACATGATCTTTTTATTGTCTCCAAAGGATTGCTTCTAGAATGTCACAGAGCTACAATCATACAGTATAGAGACTGGTCTGACAAGGTGCTCTTACTTAAAAATACACATTTTCCCCATGTCTTTTGATGTCTGGTAGTTCATTCACATCCATTTCTGATTACTATCTCACTGTCTATATGCACCTATTGAAGGACACCTTGGTTGCTTCAGAGCAATTATGAACACAACTGTTATACGAATAGATGTGCATGTTTACATATGGACCATAAGTTTTCAACTCCTTTGAGGTAAATAAATAGCAAGGGGCATGGCATGACTGCTACATTACAAAGCAAGAGTGTCTAGTTTTATAAGAAACCTTGAAATTAACTTCCAAAGTAACTATATCATTTAGTAATCCAACCATCCAACCAGCAGTGAATGAAAGTTCCTGCTCAGCACCTTTATGGGCACTTCTTGTCAGTGTTCTAGACTGGGGTCATTCTAATAGATGTGTAGTGATAACCATTTCAACTGCAGTTCAAAATATTATGGCACATCTTTTCTTGCTGTCTGAATTTCTTGTTTGTTGAGTTTCTAATGAAGACTTTACTTTTCCTCCCTTGACACAGTTTTATCCTTTTCCAGACTGGCTTCCTGGGTTCAAACAATCCCACCTAAGCCTCCCCAGGAGCTGGGATCATCACACCTGACTGGTCAGGTTGTGCCTTTTTCTTTTAATTCTAATAATACATATTTACAGTGTATATTTGCATCCATCCTGAGGAGTAGGTACATATACTTGACATATCTTCAGTCTGTTTTCCTTTGTCACTCACTTCTATGTCCACCTCTACTTCTCTTTTCCCTATTTCCATCATTATTGTTTTTATTAGCTTTATTTTTTATTTACATTTGTAAATGTATACTTACTGTTGCATTTTAAGAGATACTTATATATTTTGGGTAACAGTTCTTTTTATCACCTCTATCTTCCAAATATCTGGCTTTTTATCCTTAGTATGGTTTGCAGAACAGATTTCTTTCTTTTTACTTAAGTCCATGTTACGGTTTATGTCTAGTTGTCCCCCCAAAGCCTCATGCAATCATAGGGCAGGGACTTCTAGAGTTTGAGACTTGATCCATGATCCACTGGGATTATGTGTTTTAATACAGATGAGTTTATCAGTCTGAGTACTGCTAGGAATTACAGGTGTGGCCTGAGGCAGATAGGCTAAAGCTGATATAATTAAAAGAGAGACAAGAGAGACAAACTAACACTGTTGCTCTGCTACCCTGGTTGGTCGATTGCCTCTGTCACCATTGTTGCTGTTCCACCCCCATGAACTGGATGCTCTCTGCCCTGCTCTCCTCAGCCTTGGGCCAGCCAAATATGGACTGAGACCTCTAGGAACTGTGAGCTAAATAAACCTTTCCTTCCTTCACCTTGGGGGTTGAGTATTTGTCCCAGCAACAAGTAAAAAGTAACTAAGACAGTCCAATTTACCAATTTTTTTCCCCAATTCTTTCTTATATCAACTGTGCCTTTGATATTGTGTCTAAAAAGTCTTCACTACATCCAGGTTTGCCTACATTATTTTTCACGTGCAAATCAGGTGTTCCAACATTGTGTGTCAAAAAGATGGTATCTGGGCTGGGGAGATAGTTCAGTAAACAGTCCCCTGCTTAGGCAAACATAGTGGCTGGAGTTTGATCCCACATGCCATGCCAGCCCTGCCCCTGGGCACACTGAGCTGGAGACCACTGAGCCAGTGACTGAGACAGAGTGGTGGCACACCCCTGTAATCCCAGCACTAGGGAGGCTGAAAACAGGAGGCTCACTATGAGCCCAAGCTGCCTAGTGAAACCCTGTACAAATAAATAAATAAATAAATAAATAAATAAATAAATGATATTTTATCCATTATCAAGACAAAGTAGTTATTATTATTAAGACATTCCTTCCAAATTCTCTATTCAGGGCCAGCAGATTAAAGCTCAGAAGATTAAAGTGCCTGCTTAGGCAGATGCAAAGACTGGGATTTGATCCCTGGTGTGCCACCCCAACACCAGGGCAAGCTGAGAGGGCAACTGAGACTGGGTGTGGTGGCGTGGACCTGTAATCCCAGCACCTAGGCAGCTGAAAACAGGAGGATCACTATGAGCCAGATCTGTGCAGTGAGACTCTGTAGACCCTGTCCTAAATACAAAAAAAAAAAAAAAAGAATTAATTGTTGGTCCGACCAGACAGGTCATCGGACTTAAGTGCCTACTTAGGCAGAGCAGAGGGGCCAGGGTTCAATCCTTCCACCAGCGAGACGGACTGAGACAACAACTGAAACTGGGCATGGTGGCACACACCTATAATCCCAGCACTTGGGAGGCTGAAAACAGGAGAATCACTGAGTTCAATCTGTGTAATGAGACCCTGTAGACTCTGTAGACCCTATCCTAAATACAGGAGGGGGAAAAAAAAGAAAAAGTACATCATAAACAAGAAGGACTCATTCTGGAATCCAAGGATGGTTCAACATGTGTAAAACAATAAACACACCATACGAAAAGAAGCAAAAACAAAAATCACATGATCATCTCAACAGACACAGAAAAGTATGTGAAAAAATCCAACTTCCGTTCATAATTTTAAAAATTTGAACAACATAAGAATGAAGGGTCTTTATCTCAATCTGAAAAAAAGCCATCTATGATAAACCAAAACAATATTTAACACATTAAATAAGGAGAAGCTGAAAGCTTTTCCATTAAAATCAGGAACAAGTGAAGGATATCTGATATTACCACTTGTGCTCAATATAGTCCTTGAAACTTTAGCTACAGCAATTAGACAAAGGAAAGAAATAAAAGGGATGTAGATAGGAAAGGAAGAAGCTAAATTATCATTATTTGCAAATGACATGTTATAGTACATAGAAGATACCCAAAATTTCTAGAATAACCAAATTTAGTAGTACAGTAAGACACAAATAACACTAAAAAATTAATAGTGCTCCTATACACCAAGAATAAACTAAGAGAAAAATTAGGGAAAAATATGTTTTACAGAAGGATCAAGAATAATTAAATATAAAGAGTTAACCTAACCAAGAAAGTGAGAGACCACTACAATAAAAGTTACAGTACTCTGAAAAAAGAAGACTGAAGAGGGTATTAGAAATTAGAAAGATACCTCATTTCTAGACAAGCAGAACCAAAACAGACAAAAATAGTCATGCTTCCAAAATTGTCATACAGTTTAAGTAGAATGCCAATCAAAATAGAAACAGCATTCCCTATATAACTAAACAATCCTAAAATTCACATGAAACTAGAAGACATCTAGAATAGCAAAAGCAATTCTGGGGAGCAGGGTAAGGAAGGGGGTCATCATAATCAGGACTTCCAATTGTACTATAAAGCTACAGTGATTAAAAACATGGTGTTGATTTTTTTTTTTTTTTTTTTTTAAGACAGGCCTGTGGAACAATGGAACAGAATGGAGGATGCAGAAACGACCTCAAGCACACTCACCTACCTTATCTAGTAAGGGGCCAAATCTTTTCAAATGATACTAGGAAAACTGTCTATCCACATGACAAAGATTGATGCTTTTTGTTTGTCTGTCACCATGCACTACATCAAAATAGATCAAACATTAGCATAGAAACAATCTGCTGGAAGACAAAATAGGTAAAATACTGTACTTGAAGACATGGGTATAGGCAAAGAGTTTCTGAACAGATACACACTGTATAAGAAATAATACAAAGGTTAACAAGTGGAATATAAAATTAAAATGTTTCTACACAGCAAAGGAAACTAGAGCAAAGAAACAACCTACATAATGGGAAAACATTTTGGCTGTTACCTGCCCCTCAAAGGACTAGTATCTAGAACATATAAGCAACTCAAAAAACTAGAGCCCCTCCCCACCAAATTTTAAGGCCCAACTGAAAAATGGGCATCTGAAATGAGCAGATACTTAAAAAAGCAGTGGCCAATAAATACATAAAAAATTGTTCATCACAACATTCCATTCAAGAAATGCAAATTAACACCAAGATTCTATTTCTCTCCAAAAAGAATGGCCATCAGCAAGAAATTAATCAATAAAAAATGCCGGCAAGGCCAGGGGAGATAACTCAACAGTCTAAGCACCTGACTGGCAAGCACAAGAACCCAGGTTCAATTCCTGGCAGTGCATGCCATGCCAGCCCCATTCTGGGCCCAACTAGCTGGCCACCAAAACTGGATGTGGTGGTGCATGCCTGTAATACCAGTGCTGGGAAGGCTGAAAAGAAGGATCACTATGGGTCTGAGCTGCATAAAAAGATCCTATACCAAATAAATAAATTTTTTAAAAATGCCAACAAGGCTGCAAAGAAAAACCTGCCTTCACGGTTCACGGGAGTCTAAACTGGTACAACCACTATGGAAATTAATTTGGATATTCTTCAGACAACTGAAAATAGAAATTCCATTTGACCTAGCTATTCCCCTTCTCTTCCCAAGAAAGTTAAAGGTATCATATACTGTAGTGATATATGAATAACTCTTTAACAGCTAAATCTTGAAAGCAGTCTATATACCCATCAACAGAGGAATGAATAGAGAAATTGTCATACTGTCTTCATACACAGTGAAATACTAATCCGCCATAAAGAAGCACAACCGTATCATTTTGGCAAAATGGATGTACCTTGAGACCATAATGTTAAGTAAAGTTAATCCAACAGACAAGTCTAAATAATTCAAGGCTTCTCTTACATGAGAAACTCAATATATACAGTGAAATATAAAGTACAGTAGAAAAATGCAGGTAATAAGAGAAAGCGAAAAATTACTGCAATCCATGAAGAATGTATCTAAAAAAATACCTGATTTAGTATAATTGTCTTTTGTGGAGGGTTTTTTTTTTTTTTCTTTTTTGCCTATTACTCTGTTGTTAATCTATATGTATGATAATTAACTTTATAAGGACTTAACAAGTAAATGAATCTGATGCTAAAAATGAAAAATTAAAAGGAGGGAAGAGAAGGGGGGAAGAGAACTGAGATGTGTTATGTGCACGTAACAAGTCTCCACAATAAATGTAATCATTATATGGTATAAATATGTACTAATAAAACAAAATGCCGAAAGCAAAAAGCAGGCACGATTTGGGGTGGTGGTTAAGAGGCAGACAACAACAGTATTATTGCTCAAAGCAAGGCTAAAGTATGTAACAACAAACTAAGCAGACATGAGGTGAGCAAAGATATATGTTATTCTGTAATGGTTAAAAATGAAAACCTGAAAGAGTCTCAAGTGCTATTTCAAGACTCTTCTTTTTTAGGGGAAAAAAAATTTCCAGAAAAAAATCTAATAAAAATAAATGCTCTCTAGAAATGAGCAAAGGAATCACTACAAGTTCACACTACACAGTGAAACTCTGTGCCAAATACATAAAATATAAACATATTATATATATGGGGGGTTGAAAATATTCTACCAAAATCTATTCAATTTCTTCATTCAAATATCTAACAGACTACCTATCCATAAATCCCCAGAATTAGTAGAGGTTAACACCATCACATTAAGAATCTTCTGCATAATAAACTCTAGTCAATCTCACTTTTCAAAGCCTCGGTTCAAATAGCATGCTTTCTTCACAAATGTTAGAGGTAATAAATAATGGAAAAATAACACAGACAAACTATAAATACAGCACATTCCTGAACTTTTAAAGTATTAAACTGTTCATGTTCCAACAAATCCTAAAAGTAAGCAAGTCAAAACCTTGAATTAATCTGACAGTAAATCTTAAACTGTGGCATTTCTCAACTTGCATTTGGCGTGGCTCTAACAAGAATTTTACCCACACCTTAATTCTAGCTAAGTGATCAAACTTTTGAAAGAAGTCATAGTGTGGCCTGAAAGCAGACATAATGATGATTTACAATCATATGGTCAGTAACTTCACATTTAATAAATGTCTGCAGAATATTTCATAGTTACTATAAGTCAAGTCAGGACCAAATATATACTGTAGAAGACATCTAAGTTTATAAAATAGCATATCAATATGCATACCAAATACACAGTGTTTCACAATGTAAATCTGGTGTTGAGATAATGTTTAAAAAGATGGTTACCAAGAAATCAATATAAAAAGAGATGAAAAAAATCAAATGTGCCTATAACTTCACAGTCAGTGAAAGCAGGAATTAGAGACACTGTGTTACTAAAGTGAACAGAGAGAGAAAAGTGGGAAACAGACAGGCAAAGCTGGAAAAGAACACAAAAATTTACCATCAGCATACCACCTCAGAATGCCCAAATCTCAGAAGTGATGGCAAAACAAACATAAAAATACCATGAGCAAGGTCTTGAGCTAGGAATATTCTTTTATTCATGCACTTTTACTGAGTATCTGCCAGGTGAGCAAAGAGGTAACAGTGAATAAAACATATACTGTTATCATATAGCTCACACTCAAGAAAAGGAGAAAAGTAGGAATTAAATAAGCAAAGTCCTGTTTCTGAAATATCTCAGAAGCACTAAATACTTTAGATGAAAACTAAATTACAAAATTGGGATAGGAAATAGAATAAAGAGGCTACAGTGATTCTACACATGGTAGTTAACAATGGCTTCAAAAGCGACCATTCACATAAATGGAAGACTCTACTAGACTTGAGAATTTGTCTTTGGCATTCTCGCAACAATTTTATACTCCACTTCACTATCCAATTATTTCCACCCTGATTCTAGTGACAAACTAATGTGCTGCCTGGTTACCAGGTACAAATAAGAGACGAAAAAGAACCTCAACATATTTTTAAAGATTTACCAGCAATGGAGACATATTATTGGGATTTAATATTCTGTGGTCACTATCTTCTAAAGTTCATAATAATTTTATGTTTAAATATAAGTTTTATGGGATAGGGAGCTAGCTTGGCAGTCTAACTGCCTGCGCCAGCCATGGCCATGGAAACTGAGCATGGTGGTACACACTTGTAACCCCAAGGCTGGGGAGGCTGAGACAGGAGGATCACTATGAGTTTAAACTACTAGCCTATATCAAATAAATAAAACAAAAATAAATGCATAAATAAAAATCAAAGACAAGTTTTATAAGTGAACTCTAAGAGGATTTCAATGGAGCATGTGCCAAGGACTGGAAACGTCCGTTCATGGTTTGCCTCTCAGTATTCTGAACATTTAGGCCTGGTCTAAACGGGCAGCCTGCCATTCCTTCTATGGTGTCAGAAGCCAAGAGAGTGTGTGAAAAAGATGTGTGAAGAAGTAAGCTGCTCCAGCTGCGCTACCAGTGAGCAGTCACCATCAACTGCCAGCCATGCAACTTGGCAATCTGTATGCACCAACCAGGCAAGCTCAGGGACAGATGCAGCCCCCACTTAGACCTCCCAGCACAGAGGCTCTGCTGATCCCATTCATGGAGTCTGGAAACATTAAGCATTGCTTGAGGTTGGTGTAGTTCAAATATAAAATTAGCTGGGCATGGTGGCTCATGCCTGTAATCCCAGCACTCAGGGGGTTGAGGCAGGTGGATCAGTGCGAGTTCGAGACCAGCCTGGGCTACAAAACTGAGCTCAAGGCCAGCCTCAACTGCATAGCAAGACCCTGTCTCAAAAAGACAAAAAAAATAATAATAATAATAATAATAATAATAATAATAAATAAAATTAAAGCACCAAAGTCTCCGTACCAGATCCATCATATCTAAAACTACTATTTAATTTCTTAAAGTACTTTTTTCTCATTTACAAAATGAGGAAAGTAACATTACATACTTCACAAAGGTGATGCATAAGAGTTAAATGCTTTAATACATGTGAGGCACTTGGTGGGTTCTCAGCACTTTTGTGACAGAATACAAGTAACTATTGTTCTACTATTTCTATTATTGACAAAATTTATTATTTATGTCATCAACCTGCTTTATTTTCTGCACACCACTTCCTATTATCTGAAATTATGCTTACTTATTTGCTTTCCTTCCACTAAAGTAAAAGCCATACATAAAACATTTATTTACCAGTACCTAAAATAGAACTTGAAGGGCAAAGATATTTTCTAAATTAGCGTATACTGAATGAATAAATGAGCCTTTGGATCATTGCTTCATAATTAACAATGATATCTAAAAATTGCACCCTTATAAATATAAATCTGACAAAGGACACTCAAACATAAAATAAGCTTATGGATAATTTTTACAGTATTTTCATTATATAACTCAAATGTGCTAACTTGTTATTCCATACACATTACACTATTATTAAAACAGGTATTGCTCAGATATGCTTAACAAAAGCTAGCAATGATCTAGTATTCTTTAGGTGTGTTCATGATTTTTCTTAAATGAACTATATATACTCCATCAAATCAATGATATTTACAGCTATCATACATGCATGGAAATAGCAAGTGAAACTTTCATGTAAGGGCCATCAGGACAGTTCAACAGAATAAGCATTTGCTTAGCCAAGCCCAGGGACCAAGGTTCTATCCTTGGCACCACATGCTGTGTCAGCCCCATCCATAGGTTGAACCATTGACTGAGTCTGGGCATAGTGCATGCCTGTAATCCCAGCACTGGGGAGGCTGAAAACAGGAGGATCACTATGAGTTCGAGCTGTAGAGTGAGATTCTGTACCAAATACATAAATTTAAAAAAAAAAAAAATTCCATCTGTGCTCCATTTTTCAAAAAAAAATTAACATGGCAACACAAGTGAATATATACACTAGTACAAGGGATCAAACTCAGAGCCTTGTACTTGCCAGGCAGGAACTTGTACAGCTGAGCTACATTCCCAATGAACATATACTGGACTTGAAGTGTATACAAAAAGTTCCTACATTTGAGTATTGTTATGCACATCTATAATTCAAGCACTCAGGAGTATCATTACTGAAGCTCAAGGCCACCCTAGGCTATCCAGTGAACTCAAGGCCAGCCTAAACTACACATCTTGTCTAAATAAATAAATAAATGTTCTCATGAACACGCTTGAGTATTGGTGTACAACCTAATAAATTACTCAGTATACAAAACATCTAAGTCTGAATTTCAATTGTACTAAGTTTAAAAATATATTTGAAAGATAAAACAAAAATCAAATCTTCACAGAACCCTGAAGTATCATTAAGGAAAAGCATTGGTTTACACAGTAAAAGACACAAACACATAACTTAAAATATAACAAGTTTTCTAATATTATTATCCCTTCTCAGCTTTGCCTTTGCCTTGATGCAGATGGCAGATACAAGAAACATTTAAGAATAGGCTTTTATAAAGTAAACCAACCAGACCAGTAAGACTTAGTAAGAAATACCATAAGCTGTAATTCCAGCACTCGGGAGGCTGAGGCAGGAGGATCAGTGTGAGTTCGAGACCAGCCTGAGCTACAAAAGTGAGCCCAAGGCTAGCCTGAACTGCATAGGGAGACCCTGTCTCAAAAAGACAAAAAAAAAAAAAAAAAAAAAAAAAAAAAAAAAAAAAAAAAAAAAAAAAAAAAAAAAAAAAAAAAAAAAAAAAAAAAAGAAACACCTAAGGTCAAGGAAGTAGGAGAGAACACACTGTGCCTGAAAAATGAGTAGTAACTAAGTCCACCTAGGTGATAATGATCAGGCCATAAAAACTAAGAGGGAAGAGGGCTGAGCCACTTCACAATGCAGACACAGGGGCCAGGGAGATAGCTCAGTAGAATAAGCGTTTGGCAGGCAAGCGCAGCGTCCTAAGTTCAATCCTGGGTACCACAAGAGAGACAGAGACAGAGACAGAGACAGAGACAGAGACAGAGACAGAGACAGAGACAGAGACAGAGTGAGAGAGAGAAAGCAAACCCAGATGCTAAGACTAGGAAGATTCCTTCTGGTTGGCAAACTCTATCTGTATGGAATAGGAGCACAGACTGACTGCTTGCTCAAAATTTCTGTTTCAAGTCCCAACTACCAAAGTGACTCTATGTGGGGCTTAGGAACTAATCAAGTTTATACCAGCTCGTGATGATAGGGTCCCCAGCAAGGAATTGTCCTTATAAAAAGCGGAAGCAGGCCAAGGAGATAGCTCAGCAATATAAGCACCTGCCTGGCAAGTGCAAGATCCTGAGTTTGATCCCTGGGATGGGTGGATGGATGGACGGCTGGCTGGCTGGCTGGATGGATGGATGGATGGATGGATATATAGAGAGAGTGATGGAGAGATACAGGCAGGCAAGCAGGCAGGCAGTCAGGCAGGGTAACCAGAATGTTCTCTTTCTCCATCAAGTGAGGACACACCAAGAAAAAGTCTAACTGAAAACCAAAAAAGAGCCTCTACCAGGGAACCAAATTAGCCAGATTATTTATACTGAATTTCTGAGCCTCCAAAAACTGTAGTAAATAAGTTCCTTATTGTTTAAGCCTCTCGTCCACTGGACTTTTTTTATGGCAGCCAAGAAGACTCAGACATGTGGAATAATAATTTAAGCTCTGACAGTCTGCATCACATACTCGACTCTGCCACTGTAAATATATTAGCATGTTTGTATTTCAATAAAGCCCTATTTACAAACACAAGAATTGGACTGTAACTTGCAGATCACTACTCTGTAACCTGAAAATGGTTTAGAGTTACATGAGTACCTATGCACTTGCTGAAGTTCATCTAATAGGCCATGTAAGACGGTGAATCTCATTCCAAGTCAATTTTAAACCAAAGAAAAGAGCGATTCTAGGCTGATGACAAGAATGTGGTATTCAGGAAAGTGCTATACACTGAGATGTACAATTCACTTTTAAAGCATCAAAAAATAGGATGTATTGAAAGATATACAGTAATACAAATATAACAAACCTAACAACTATAGACTCTACAATTTGTATATGGCATTAAGAATTAACTGTATATTCTTTAAACTTTATGTTTGAAAGTTTTAATAATAAATGTTGTTAGACATTGGGTGATTCAGTAAGAGGCCACCAAAGGTATTTGAGCAGAGAAATAAAAATCAAATTTACATTATATAAATAGGGTTCATGTAGTGCAAACAATACATTGAAGGGTGGGCAGAGAGTGAAAGAGGTATTAAGTAGCCATTTCATGACATGCAAAGAAGGCATAGATATTTAATGGGGTGAGAATATATGCCAGAACAAGTAGTTTTGAATTTATACGATAAATTCAGAGGAAACAAATGATAATTATAGGACTCAGGATGATCTAGATGAGAGGATAACTAGAGAGAAACGTAAAAGCCTGCAATACATTTTTAAAAAAGAAAATGAAAGCAAATGATTACACCTAAAATAGTACCACACTGCATTATCTTATCCACAACATATACTACTGAGTGAAGAAATCTGCAGGTAGGCTGAACGACCCCATTCTTGCTGTGTGTGTCATCTCCAAAGCTTTCCATTTCCTGATACTGAACTATTTTGTGTATAAATTACATAGACAACAAAGAAGATCAAGACAACCACACTACCCACCTTCCCTCAGAATTCAACCAGCATGTTTGTTGGCATAATGTTTGCTGCTTGCTTTTTAAAAAAGTAAAACAAAACAGTGTCACACCCTTGGCTCAGAGTTTCCTGAGTTCCACAGCTGTGACACATACCTACTCCTCCTGGCCCTCTGGGAATTGGTAGCAGGGAAAACCCTGTCAAATATGCTGACGTTCACGCTGCTTGTTTGTGCCATGAATAATATTACTTATCTGTGACTTTGGAGTATCCTGTTTTCTAGCAGCAACCTTAAAACATAAACAGATCAACTTATTAATTTGTGAATAGAGTACTTATCACCTGCCATTCTATTGTATGTTTTATATATATTACAGTATTTAATTCTCACAATCATCCTAATAAGGTGACACTAATATGAGGAAACAGATTTCAAGATGTAAGTAAGACACCTCAAGAACTGTAAACAGCACAACCTAAATTTAAGCTCAGGTGACTTTAGAACCTGTTTTGTGCTGAGTGGTGGCACACACCCACATTCCCAGCATGTGGAAGACTAAAACAGCAGGACTGCAAATTCCAGGCAAACCTAAGCTACTACCTAGCAAGTTAAAGGCCAACTTGGACTAAGTAGCAAGATTGTGTCTCAAAAACACCAAAACCAAAAGCCTGTTTTGTTCTCATGAGACTGTGGATCAAATCCAGGACCCTGCACATCTAGATGTACTTGAAGCACTCCACCCATGGTACATGGGCCCAGCTCCAAAATCTGCTTTTGATCACTGTCAAGTTTCCATCTTAGCTGATGCATCAAGGACAATTTTCATTCTCCATATACAAAAGCAAAGTGTTCATATCTTTCTAGTATGACTGTTAAAAGTTATGTTCCACAAAACAGTACTTTGGAAATGACACAATCTTAAAACACACACACACACACACACACACACACACACACACACACATACACACACACACATTAGATCAAAAATTAGAAGGAACTAGTACAAACAAATCTAAACTACTGTTGTTACTAGAGAATTTCTTATCTCAATATACTAGTTATGCGTCATAAAACTTCCAGAAACATCTCTTATCACTGTTCTAGAATACAGTTTTGGAAATTGCTGTTAAAATGAATACTTTCAACCTAAACTGTATGTAGAACACCTTTTTCATTTAGTTGGCTTGCTGTAGGAATAAGACATTTTAAAATGGAGAACACCCAAGTTAGAGTGTGGTTTAAGAGCTTGCAAACCAAGTTAACTACTTAATATTTTGTCAATATTGTTCTTTTCCTACTGAGCAAAACTTAATTTACAATACACAATGAAACTATATATTATGCCTAATATTTTCCAAATTTAGAAGAATAAAAACCAAGAGATTATGCAGCTCTACACTGTTATCCACTGTTCAACTTTTCCAAAGAAGAGACCTCAGAAAAATCAGGCTCCAGATAAAGTTTACTGGCTGGTTAGTAAGTTATTTTGATTGTTCTGGACTACACTGCTGACTCATCAGTATGGAGCAATGATTCAGCTCTAATGCCAGGTGTGGTGGTGCACACCTGTAATTCTCCTACTCAGGAGGTCGAGGTAGGAGGTTCACTGCAAGTTCAAGGCCAGCCTGAGCTACTAAGTGAATTCAAGTCCAGCCTGAATTGCTATCAATCTTGTCTCAAAAAGACACACACACAAACATAAAAGGAATAAATTAACACAGCATACTTGCCTATTTCCTTAGTCATCTTAACAATCCACAACCAAAGTTATTTATTGCTCCAGTTTATTAATTATTCCAGTTAAAATAAAATAAAACTGAGCAAAAGACAGTCATAAACAGTTGACTTCATTACGTAAGTCAGGGTTGCTGATGGTTATCTAGTTACAAAGTCTACTCAAAACTTCAATGCAGCTGCTTCGATAGCATACAGCTAGATACAGTCATTACACCATTTTCAACAAAACTATGTTATTCTGGATACATAAAAATTACTATGTAATTAAACATTACAAAAATGAAAGTACATGTTTTAACTATGCTAACCTTCTCTAATGTTTTATCTTACAAGAAAAACAAATTGATACTCTACCTAAAAAGTAAGAGTTTAGAATGTCTGATTTTTAATCTGTGCTCTCATGGAATTCCTCTATACATTGAAAGTTCATTCAGGGCATGGCTTTAGTTGGGAGAACGGGAATAAAATACAAATATTGCTCACTTATTCGAATGTTGGTGTAGATAAAAAAAAACCCCAAAACTGAAACTGAAATTTCAACATTTAGACAAGTTTTTTTGAAAAACAGTAAGTCACAACTATAAAGCAAATATGACAATATAATAAAGTTTTTTAAGATATAACTACCTTAGTCAAAAATGTTTTGAGTAGTGATTTGTGCATGAAAACCTAGCTAATTCCAATAAATCAAAGCACCTAAAGCGAAAGAATTAATCACTAAGCCAAAGGATGAAAGAGAAAGAATTCATATCAGCTCACGCCATTAGGAAAAACAAGTAACAGGAAATACTGGAAAAATAAAAAAAAGCATCACTGCTAATATGATCCAGCATTTGTCTATTGCGTTTTATTTTTGCTAACATTTCCAAACCAAGAATTTTTTAAAAGAAGTAAACCTAAATGTATATGACATCCTGAAAAACACCTTCTACACTGGCAGCAGTATTTTTAAGCTGTTCTGAAAATACTGTTAAAACACTCAGAGTAGTGATGGTGAGCATTTAGAATCAGCCCAAACCCAACCTTGCAACCCAAAACCCACTCATTTATGACAAAGTGCTGACAATGCCATTTTACCTGAATTCTCAATTTTAGTTTAGGAAAATCACACCATGCATAGATTCACCACCAACAACTTAAGAGGTTTCAAGGGTGTAAGCCACATGAAAACAGATGCATCATGAGCCCATGGAATAAATGAAAAATCACATAGTCTGGGATCTCATTTTTCAGTATTCATATTTGTCAAAATGCACTTAATATAAATTTCTGGTTCACATTAAATGCACAAAAATAAAGGAAATATGTGAAATCTGAGACTGTCATATTTAACTTGGTACACTTCTCACTCTGAACTGCACCATCAGCAGTACGTGTTTTTCACCACTCTCTAGGGTTTAACTAAATTATCATCTGAAAGTTTACATATTAGCATGCTTTCCAGCTGTAACAGAACAGCCAATTACGCGGACTCCGTTTAAAATAAAGCCTTTCACAGTGATCTCCAGTAACACCATTAGAATACAAGAAAATTACAGAAGAAAATTGGCAACATACAGAATATATTCCACTCACTTAAACAGTTACGGTTTATCGGATTATGCTGTAAAACCTATTGAATGAAAATTCTTCAAACAAGAGCAAAGTTTTTCCTAATAAAACTTACATCTCCTGCCCAGTGTACATATGTATATGACAGACAACCAAAGGATACAGCCACTTTCAACACTAACATAATGAAAAAGGACAAAATGTCAAGGTTAACTAAAGAAAAGGTAAGATCAGCACTACAGCTACTCTCTACAGTTTCACAATTCCTAGCCCACATTTTCCGCAAATTCACCCCCAGCCACTGTAGTGCTTCCACCCAGCACACTCACCCTATCTTTGATGGCAATCGCCCCCTGACAGGTACGTGAACGTAGCCTCGTCTGCAGTACAAAACAGACCAAAACGTCTCAGGGCGACTGCGTCATGAACTAAAAGCTAAGGTGCGACATACAATACAAGTGCAAGGTGGTGAGAGGGTGTTTTCCACGGAGGGCACACGGTGCGAGTGGGGCTAGGAGGAGCCGCGGCCGGAGGGCCGGGTGCAGGAATCCGGAGTAAAGGTCCCACAGAAAAGGTCCCAGGCGAGAGGGGCTGAAATAATAATACCCAGCGCGTCCTCTCGGGAATTCGCTGAAGAACGCGACGCGCGGCCTGGGGGCGAAGGCCGGAAACTCACCACCTGGTAGCGGCCGGTCCCGGGCTGGTGATGATCCATCCTGCCCGTCTGGGAATCCGGCGTCGGCGCGGGCACGTCGCCTCGGCACTCAGCGGCCTCGGCCTCCCGGGTCGGCGACGTCGTAGCCGCAGCGCCCCTTCCGCCTCGGTTTCTGCCGCCGCGGGCGCCCGGCGGGGCCGCTTCACTTCCTGTCGCTCCGGCAAGCTCCGCGAGGACCTCGGAGTCGGCGTCGCGGGCGGCTGGCGGGGGCGGCTCCGGGGCGCCGCGCGCCGCACTGAGCATGCTCGGGCCGGCCGCGCATGCTCGCTGGCCCGGCCGGGCTGCCATCGGGGCCGCGGCTCGGAGGGCGGCGCGGGGCGGGAGCGGCGGGCGCCAGAGGCAGGTGCGGGAGGGAGGCGTGGACGCGGCCGGCCGGTGGGCTGGCGGGAATGGGCGGTGCGAGGAGGCAGGGAAATCGCCGGGCTCGGTGGGGGTTTTCCTACGCGCACGGGTTTCGTAGGTGAACAAACGAGTGCGCAGTCCCAGTGTCCCGAGGCGGCCTCGAGTCGTGCGGAGGTGCGGTCGTGGAGTCCCGGCCGGGCGGCGGGGCTGCTCACGATCCCCTTGTTACTCAAACAGCCGAGGCCCGCGCGGGGAGGCCGTCTCGGGGCACCCCGAAAGTGCTTGCTCTGTGTGTGTGTGTGTGTGTGTGTGTGTGTGTGTGTGTGTGTGTGTGTGTTCGTGTTCGTGTTCGTGTTCGTGTTCGTGTTCGTGTTCGTGTTCGGATTTTTTGAGCCACTTCAGGAACACAGAAAAATTGAGCCGGTTCAAGGGCGCCACAGGGCCCCTGGGCTCGCACTGGCGTCGCCCGGTCCTGCCGCTCCGTCGGGCGCTGCCAGCAGCCTCACCCGAACAGCAGTGCTTGTGGGCCCCGACGCAACACAGGGACCCTCCAACCCCGTGCCAACGACGCGGTTTGCATCAGTTCTTGGCGTCAAACCTTCTGAGGGTTCAGGCCAATTTATAATATCTACTCACCACTAAAATATCATAAAGTATTTTCGCTGTGGGATAATTTTCATGCTTTTTTTTTTCTTAGTGGTAATCCAACAGATTTTTCAGAGTTTCATGTCTTACAGAGAGGCCTGTAGAATTCCAGGGTACAGTAAGATGGAAAATAATGAAATGAGGCCCAGCCCATAACTACTTTACTATAATAGTCAAAAATGTGTAAGGGCTTGATAGGGAGGGAGGTATCGCTTTGATGAAAGAAACATTGCGATACTAGCTCATTGTGGTTGAGCCATACACCCGCTTCTGCGGTGCCTGCCTAACACACAAGGCACACAGCATGTTTCTGTAAGCAAGTGGTATGGTGGGGCAAGAAAAAGTAATTTTTAACCCAGAGACCTGCATTTTGTACCCGGACAGTTATGATCCCACAAGGTCTAACCCAGCTGTCGTTTCTAAGGAAACCAAACCCTTTTGCTAAATAATCTTACTGCAGAGCCCGTACATGACAGCCTCAGACCTCGCAGCAGCAAGGAAGCAAGGTCTGCTCCCCTTGTGAACGTGCGTGCCCAAGAGATTCCTGGAGTGAACAATGCCTCTAGTCATCTGGTTTAAACATCAAGATATAGGAAAACACATCTTTTTAAGAGATCATCAACTAAGTCTTCCTGGTAGTGTCATTTCTTTTGTTTTTCAAAGCATTCATTAGCCTTTCCTGTTTTTGCCATCTTGACACATGTATCTCAAAGTAGAGAGCTCTATCCACCTAATCACCAGGAAATGGTGACCTCATACTTCGTATCCTAAACTGGCTATATTGTGATTTAATGTGGTTTTGTTTCTTGGTCTGATCCAGTCTGCTTCAGTCTTGCCTTGTAGTTCAGGCTAGCCTTAAATTCACTATGTAGTTAAAGCAGGGCCTCTAGCTCACGGTGATCCTCCAGCCTCAGTCTCCTGAGTGCTAGATGCATCCTCACCACTACTCCTGGCTCACAATGCATTTTAGATTTTGGAACATTAAGTATATAACATCATATTGGTATTATTGATATAAATATTCAGCCTCATAATATCACCTCCAAATGGAATTGCCTCTTTAGTGAGCAAAACAACAACCAATGTTAGCAAAATAAAATTGTATTCCTAAGTCACTTACAGTCTATAAAGTTGATTTAAAATTTAGTTTTACATGTGCTCATGATTTTATCAACCACTTTTTTCTCAGACTACTGCTCACAAAAGTGGCCATTTTTTATACCCAACACTACACATAATGTTGAAAAACAGATCTGACCAAAAGTAGACATTCTAAGTCCTGTTAATGTAATAAATTCATGTTCCCTGAATATTCTGCTATTCTAGCTGAGTAGGTGATAAAACTCAGAAGGAAAGCACAGAGCAATAATTCCCAAGTATTTCTTAATCCAGGCACTGTGCATGTTACAACTCTTCCTCATCACAAGTCTATGACATGGTTATGATCATAATCCCTGCTTAACAGATGAAGCCATTGCACAGAGGTGCTCTGGAATTTTCCAATGTCAACTTACTGGTAAGGTAGTGAGTGACAAGGACTGGAGCCTCCACTTTATTTGGCTCTATGCTGTGATAATCCCTCAAAACCAAAAAAGTTGAAAGAAAAGGAACCTGGTTCCTTTCCCTTCCTGGCCACTTTAATTCCCACTGTCACATATATGAAATAATAGTTATCATCACCCCCAAAAGAGCCCATTCTTAGCTGCTTTTGCTGATCTTAACCCAGCTTTATGACCTATGATGGGTGGTCACAAGCTTAGGCATTGAATCATCCCCTTGGGAGCTGCTGCTTCGTGAAGAAATGGGAATAACAATGTTCTTTACAGACCTTAAGTAATTCCCAGTGATTTTTTTAAAAATGTATTTAGTACAGGGTTTACAGGGTCTCACTATGTAGATTGGGCTCATAATGATCCTCCTGTTTTCTGCCTCCTAAGTGCTGGGATTATAGGCACCCACCACTAAACCCAGTCTCAGCCCTGTCTTAGTGTGCCCTAGGGGCAGAGCTGGCATGGCTTGTGGTGCCTAGGATCGAACCCCAGTCTCTCCAACTGCCTAAGTAGGTGCTTTAGTCTGCTGAGCTGTCTGGGTGGCACTTCCAGTGATATTTTTAATCCTTGATGTTTTGGTAATTATTTAAATGTGCTCAGTAAATTGTGTTAAACTGTCATTTTATGTGGTTGATGTAGCTAGTCTTAAGATAATCCTCTATAATGCATTGTTAGCCTTTTCTCATGTGGATATCAGCTTTCACACAAAAGAATGACTTCTGAAATTCTGTGAAGGGATGGTAAAGGGGATCTCTTTATCTGGAACATTCTTCCCATTGGGAACCACTTCCATCTTTGCCAAAGCAGCCTGTTCTTCAGAGGTAAAGCAAGTAATCATCACTCACCACCTTCTCTCCTAACCAGGAATATTGAGGTACACACACACACACACACACACACACACACAAACACACATACCCCACGATGTTCTATAAAGATTCAGAAGTGTAAACCACAGGTAGGTCAGTCCTCTAAATGTCTCCTATGTTTTCACTGAGCTTTAGTTTTTCTCAGTTCTTCTATAGTATAGAACAGTTAGCAGATCTTAAAAATTGAGTGTAAGAATGTGTGATTCATGTGTATTTACTAAAGAAAAACTGAAAAGAATTTACATCTATCTGAACATCTTTGTACCTAATTAAAATCCACTAGCCATCATTTTCTGAACATTAATTTCTAAAATATATTTATGAAATTGTAGCAAGCTGTTGCTTTTGAGTGAATGAAAATTAGCATACTTCTTATTCTGAAGTTTTCATCATAATGTGTATGGGCTTGTTTTTTATAAAAAAATAAAAAACATAGTTTGTAGGTTTGAACCTCAATTTAGCTTTACATGATGTTTCTGGAATTTAACTGGCTCTGATATTCTTGTCATCTGTTCAGCTCTATAATTTTAGAAAGGAAACCTAGGGCTGGGGAAATAGCTCAGTGGTCTAATTACCTGCCTGGCAAGTGCAAGGACCAGAGTTCAATCCCTGGTATTGCATGCTATGCTGGCCCTGAAACTGGGTGTGGTCGCACACATCTAATTCCAACACTGGGGAAGCTGATGCAGGAGGATCACTACAAACCCAACTACACAGTGAGACCCTGTATAAACAAAAATAAAAAAGATAGAGAGGAAACCTAAAAGGAGTAGACAACTATCTCCTTCCTTGCTCTCTCTTTATTCTCTTCCAGTATATCAGAACAATCAAAAATGCAACTCATATTTTTCTGCAGTCAGAATTCACCTAAACAAAAGCCATTGAAGGTACATATGAAAAAGATTCAGCCGTGCCAGTCCTGCACCCAAGACATGCTGAGACAGCAGTTGAGACTGGGCATGATGGCATGCCTGTAATCCCAGCTCTTGGGAGGCTGTAAACAGGCAGATCGCTAAAAAAAATTCATTGCGATGAGTTGGCTTATGCATAGCTCAAGCCACTTTGACTTCAGGGCAGGAACTAAAGTGTCTGCTGCAGGCCGAATTTCTTCTTTAGGAAAACCTCAGTTCTCCGCTTACATACATTTAATAGACTTAGTCAGTCTTACTCAGATCATAGTGGATAGTCTTTAAAGTCAACTCATTTTGGGCTTCAAACATGTCTATAAAATAGCGTCATAGCGAAGTCTAGAATTGTTTTAATAGTTGGGCAATAGCCTAGCCACACTGACACAGGCCACTGATTTCATGTGTTTATTTAAACAGTATAAGCAAAAATTACACAGCAAAGATAAGGGATAAATGGAAAAAGAGGAAAAAACAGGAGAAAGAGAGGAAGTACCAAAAAGACATTAAAATACAAGTAATTGTTCTATACCTAAGTATTTCCAGTCAGTTTCATCAGATATATGAAGGAGGAATCATCAGGTCATAATTAGAAAAAGTTGGAGTTGTGATAATGAGCTACTGTATGTCAATATTAACAGTATTTATATTTAGCACTCCCTGAGCAACCAATAGGACACAGAGATTAAGAATACAAACCATCAATGAATCAAAGATTTGGTTGTTTGAAAGATTAAATAAGAGTGACAAACTCTTATTTAACCTCATCAAGAATAAGAAATAAAAGACACAAACCCATGCAGTTGGGCATGAAAAAGGTAAAATCAAACAGAAATCCAAAAGATTTATGTACACCTACTTTAAAAGCTTACATTCCAAATAGCCATGGGTCTTAGTTACCTTTCTCTCATTTCTGGAACAAATACTCAACACCCAAAACGAAGGAAGGAAAGGTTTATTTAGCTCACAATTACTGGAGGTTTCAGTCCATACTCACCTTACTCCAAGGCAAAGAGGCACATGGCAGAGGGCAACCTTTCATGGTGACAGTAAAAAGCAAGATCAAAGAGAGGAGTAACAGCAGCTCAAGCAGCTAACTTCTCTTCCTCCCTTATACTGAAATGTCAATTACCTGCCCCAGGGCAGGTGCAGCACCCACACCCACAATAGTCAATCACAAACTCCAAAAGCTGCCACATGACTGTAGAGGCTTTGGGGGGGACACCTATACACAAACCATAACACCATGATTCCAAGACTACTATACAGCAAATCAAGTTCCAGCAGCATATCTCACAGAATTGGAGAAAACAATCCTAAATCTCATTTGGAACTAGAAGAGACCTAGAATAGCAAAGACAATTCTAGACAACAAAGGCAAGGCAGGGGGCATCACAATCCCTGGCTTGAAATTATGCTACAAAGCTACTGTGATAAAGACAGCATGATACTAGCAACAACAACAACAAAAAACCAAACAAGCATATCCAATGATTAATAGAACAGATTAGCGGAAGCAGAAACAACTCAAGGCACACTCAGCCACCTTATCATTGACAGAGATGCCAAATACATCATAGAAAGACAGAGTCTTTGATAAATGATGCTGGAAAAAACTGGCTCTGTTCATGCCAGCAATTAAAATTGGACCCCTATGTTTCATCATACATTAAGCTGAATTCAAAGTGGATCAAATATCTAAATAGTAAAAATATTAAATTTGCTAGAAGAAAGAATAGGTCTTGAAGACATTGGGGTTTTATGAATAAAACCATGATCATACAGGAACTATTACAAAGAAATGTCAATTAGGGTCTTATTAAAAAAAAAAAAACTTTGTAGAACAAGGGAAACCACCAACAGAGTGAAAAGGACAACCAACAATGTGGGGGGAAAATTATTGCTAACTGTTCTTCAGACAAAGGATTACTACTAAGAACATATAAAAATTTTTAAAAAGCTAACCTTCCAAATTTAAAGATGCAACACAAAATGTGCCTCTGAGATGAATACACACTTCTCTGATGACAAATACAAACAGAAAATAAATATATAAGAAAATGTTCAATATCACTAGTCATTCAAGAGATGCAAATTAAAACAACACTGAGTTTCCATTCTCACCCAGGAAAGAATGGATGATAAAAATTTACCAATAACAAGGGCTGGCAGGTCTGTTGGAGAAAAGGAAATCTATTTCACAGTTGGTGTGAGTGTAAACTGGAAATCTGTGTGGAGATTTTTCAATAACTAGGATAAGAAGTCCTATTTGACCCAGCTGTTTCCCTCTGGTTATCTTCTCAGAAGAATTAAAACATCATACCATAGAAATATATGTGCACTCATGTTTATAGCAACTCAATTTGTAGTAGCTAAATCTTGGAAATGACCCAAATGCCAATCAACCAAGGAATGAATAAAAAAAGATGTGGTGTTTTTGTACAATGGAGTACTACTCAGCCATAAAGTAGGATGAACTGGAGATTGTTATAGGTAAATGGGTGCAACTCAAGACCATATTCATGGGGTTCAATCCTCAGACCTGCCATGCTGGACCCACCCCTGGCCCATGCTGAGGTGGCAAATTGAGACTGGGCATGGTGACGTGAGCCTGTAATCCCAGCTCTTGGGAGGCTGTAAACAGGCAGATTACTATGAGTCTGCTCTAGTAGTGAAACCTTAAACACCCTGTAAACCTTTCCCTATGATACAAAAAATAAATAAAAATAAAAGACCATATTCATAAGTGAAATAAACCAGATACACATGCATAGGCAATGTATTTTTCTCCCTGGTGGGAAAAGCTGAAAGAGTAAATAAGATCCAAAATATACAAGAAATGTTATAAAAGGGGAAGAAACTGAAAGGAAAAAGAAATTAGGGTGGGGGAAAGGAGCAAAAAAAAGCAAAAGTTGCAGCAATTATACTAATTTCTCTTAGTGCACTGAGAAGGTGCTAGTATTTTTTAATGCCTATATTTTGTGCTGAGTAAATAACTTAAAGATAACAATTTGCAATGTATTAACCATTTTACCCTCCTATTGTCTTATTTTGAAATTTTGTGGTATGTTTTCCCTGTAAAATAAAAAATAAAAGAAAATTCACCAGAGATTAAAAATATATATATATATCTTCATTTTACCTTGAATATAGAGGACTGCTCTTTGAATATAAGAGAACAGGACTTTATGTGAAGTTGTGGGGTTTTTTTTCCTCTGAAAACCAACAATCATTGTCATCATAGAAAGACAGGATTGAACCTGAGTAATGACAGGCTGTTTTGACTAATGTGTGATCTTTGTGTAAAAAGA
>PVJA010003946.1:0-51007 GCA_004027025.1 Myocastor coypus | reverse complement strand
CAATGTAGTCTTTGTAAATATAGCAGATACTTGATATTATCTATGTGCATTAAAGCTAAAAAGCTCAGCAATCTCAGTTCATACATATAGTTTTATTCGTAGAAGTCTAGTATGAAGGAGCAACAGACAAGTGAACAAGTTTCTACCTATTTTGCCCAGCCTCCTTTTCCTTTCATTTTTTCTCATTAAATTTATTGAAAATCAATAATTGTATAGCATATTAAAAATTGTAGACAAATATTAAAATGTGAATGATATAAGATATAGAGTGAATTTTAAAGAAATAGTTCTGAAGTGAATGCATAATATGAGATTAATAATAGATTTCACATTCTAAATAAATTATTTACAAACAAATGTATGACAATAAAAATTGTCTAAAATAAAAATAAAAAAGAAAGAATTTACAGATCAGTCATATAATAGTTCACTCTGTGCCAAAATCAAGAAACTTATATTCATATAATTAGCAGAAAGGGGTAGCCAATAAATATTTAAAGATTTAAAGTTTTTGAATTTAGTTAAAATTGTAGCACATTTCCAAGAAAAACAAACCTTTTGCACAAGAAGTTTGAATAAAATCATACCAAGATACACAAAAATGAACCTGTCCAAAGTTAATTGTAAAGAAAAAATCATTAAATCATATACATAGAAGAAATATTAGCTATGGAAGAACAAAATTAAATGGCATCTTATTCTACATTAGACAAAAAAAGAGCAAGTGGGTAAGAAACTAGACTGAAAGTTCAAAGGACTGAAAGAAAAAAATCTGTTCTCATTGAATTTTACACTTAGCAAAAACACTTTTGAAAACTGAAAGTAAAATACTTTCAGTTATACAATCTTGAAATATTCTAATACCTCCAGATGTAGCATATAGAAAATAACAAAGGCCATAATCTAGAAGGCAAGAGAAGTTGCTGTATGGTCCTGGATAAAGACTACAGCTCTCAAAATGGTAGTTATGCAGGAGTATGTAAAATATAATTATATTAGACAAACCCATTTAAAAGGTTATTGAAGATTTCCACAAAACTATCAATCTTATGTCAGATTATATACATATTATTTCATATATCTATATGTGTGTGTGTGTATGTTTAAAAGACAAGTAATATAAAGAAAATAGAAAATGGGAACATACTTTTAAAAATTTCTGATACTAGGAGAAAATATCATATCATGTCTAATATGTAGGTTGGAAGTCAAAGGTACAGGATAATTCTTAAAATAAATATTGAGATTAAATAATATCCAAAAAATTAATTAAATATTAATCAAAAGTTAAATATTTAAAATAATATTCCAAAATCAAAATTAAATCATGAGTCCAACTAAGAGGCCAGAATGTTGTATATCATGGGTATGAATCTGTGATCAATTCAGAGTACTCACATTGTATTTGAATAGGTTAATATATACAAAAATATCAACTAAGAAAAAATTTTATGAGCCAGGTGTGATGGCGCACGCCTGTAATCCCAGCACTCGGGAGGCTGAGGCAGGAGGATTGGTGCGAGTTCGAGACCAGCCTGGGCTACAAAAGTGAGCTCAAGGCCAGCCTGAACTGCATAGTGAGACCCTGTCTCAAAAAGCCAAAAAAAAAAAAAAAAATTTTATGATAGTAAAGAACTACTAAGAATAAAACAACATAAATATTGGAATGGGAAATATATGAACAGCACTTCTAATAGTTTGGGGATAGTATATCACGCAAAATGCTAGCATGTTGTGTACATGGACAGTGTCCATGATGCTTACTGGTGGCCAGGTGTCATTTGTAGGACTGAGCTACTACTATTTCTTTGATATCTACTCTGCAGACCCAGACAGAATCATGACTCATAGGGTGCAGGAGAGTATTTGTAGAGTATGCTGATGGAAATATTTCGCTGCTGTATACAAAAGAATAATTGAAAGACTGCTGTTGTATGCCTCTTTTTCTCTGTTTAATTGTTTGCCCTATTTGGTGGGTTCTTCCCGTTCTCATTCATGGAATTGTGGCCATTTTGACCCCTCTCTAGAATACCTTTTAGTAGTCTGTGTAGGATTGGCTTTGTCATCAGGAAATTCTTTAGTTAGTTGTTTTTTGTCTTGGAAGTATTTCACTTTTCATTATACCTCAAAGCAAGTTTTGAAAGTTATACCAGTCTGGGTTGGAATTTGTTTAATTGAAATACATGTAGTACTTTGCTCCATGCTCTTCTTGACTTGTTTGTGAAGGGAAATCTGCCATTATTCTGATGGGTTTTCCTTTAAATGTGATCTGTCTCTTTTCTATAGTGGCTTTTAGTATACTATTCCTGTGTTGAATTTCTGAAATATTGATTATTATATGTCTGGGTGTGGTTTTAACTGGGTTGATGTTATTTGGAGTTCTATATGCTTCAGTTACCTGAATTTCAGATTGTTTCCCCATATTTGGGAAGTTTTCTGCTATTATTTCTGTCCATATTCTTTTTATACTATTTGTATTGACTCTTTTTTCATTGATGCCTATTAGTCTTATGTTGTTCATCTTTGTATCATCTTGTAGATGTTGAATTATTTTTTTCCTGCCTCTTAGTTGTTTTTAAGAGATTTTTTTTTTTTTGCCTCTTCAATAGCTGCAATGGTGTCTTCAAAGTCTGAAAGGGTATTTTCACTTTCATTGAAATAGTTTTGCTAGTTGGTGATTGAGGTTTTATTTTCCTATATAGCACTTTGAATCTGCATCATGCATTCTATTACTTTCCTATATTGCTCATTCAAGGATTCCATCATTTTTATATTCTCTATTTTTTATCAGTGTCTTCTTTAGAAGCACTTAGTACTTCTTTCATTATAGGCATCATTTCTTTTCTTTTTTTTTTTGGCATCATTTCTTTTTTTCACTTCAGAAATTGTTTCTGATCTGATTTCCTCTATACATTTCTGCAGTTGTCTCTTTACTTGGGATGCTATTATTTCAGAGATTTCAGGTGTGTGATTTCCAATTTCTTCTGTGCTATTGTCTCCTGTATTCGTTCTGAGTGTTCTCAGGGCCTAAGAGTGCCTTTTGTTCCTTCTCTTTGTCATTTTGTATAGCCTTGCCTTCTTATCTTTGGTGTAGAGCTTTGATAGAGTTCTTACTTTAGCACAAGATCTAGATCTACCAAATTCAAAGTCGTCCAAGTGATTGTGGTTTGGGTCTTGATGCTGAGATCTACTTCTTCCCTTGGAAGTGAGCCTGCTGCACCACTCTGGAAAGATGTTCTGCTCCTGGATCAGCTGGGTGGGTCTTGCCTCTAGACTTTCTGCAGGAAGTTCTGCTACAGGGTTCTGCACCAATCCTGTGTTGATGGAGGATGTTTCACTCATGCTGGGCCTGGGCTCAAATGAGGATCAGGTGGGATCCAGGCAATCTCATTCATGCACTGGGTCTAGACTCTGCCTCAAATGGGGATCTGGCAAGCCCAGGGTGGTCTCAATTACATACCAGGCCTGGACTCAAATGAGGATTTGGCAAGCCCCAGGTGGTCTCACTCACAGCTTGTTTCTTTTTTTTTTTTTTTTTTTTTTTTTTTTTTTTTTTTTTTTTTTTGTCTTTTTGAAACAGGGTCTTGCTGTATATGTAATCCAGACTGGCCTTGAACTTGTGACTATTCTCTTGCCTTAGCCTCCTGAGGGTTGGGATTACAGGTGTGCAACATCACACAGAACCAACCTCCATTTCATGATCACAGGACTTAGCTATGATTCCTGAGCCAACATAGCTTTACCATCAACAGGGAAGCCCCTAGCTACATGCATCTCTTTATATATAAATTAAGTAATATTAAATAAGAGGGGTTGAAGGGAGGGGGAGGGGAATAGGAAAAAAGGAGGAATCAAGATATATCATGTATAGGTACAAATTCTCTATGGTAAATATGATCATTATGTACATGTAAATGGTACCAATGAAGATAATAATAATAAAAACTAAAAATAAATACAAAACACATTTCCTTAATCACCTTGACCACATTTCAAGTGTTCAGTCATCCCAAATGTCTAGTAGCTACAGTCCAGAATACAGTAAATTCAGAACATCAGCATCATCAGAGAAAAGTTCTATTAGACCTCATTGTTTTGCCGAACATTCCCCTTAAGTTACTCTCCTTTCTTTACTTCTTGAATTATCCACAGTTGTGTAATAGCCTTTGTCCCAAGTCTAGCATCTTCAAGCAGTGTAAGTAGCTTGACCTCCTTGGCCAGTTTGAAGAATCATGATTTCTTCCTTTTCTGTCTCATGGGTGGTTGTGACTCTTAAATGAAAATGCAACAATATGAATATGAAGGATGATAATTTCTAGAAGCCCTTTCCCTTTTATTTTCTGTTGGCTGAAGGAGACATTCCACACTTAAACGTATAATAAGTGCTGCAATACAAGGAGTGTAAGAAGACCTTATAGAACTGAAGTAATTTAGGACTCCCAATCTAACCACTATAGTTTATCTAGGAAAGTTACTGTGACTTTCTCCTCTACAAAGTGACTCATTATAAAGTGGCAGATTCCAGGGTGTGTCATCTCAGAACATATGTCAGTATTTGCTTATCCAAGAGTAAAACCATAACGTAGTGTATCTGTTAATCACAATTATGGAAATCATAGCAAATGTTTATCAAATGCTGCTAGCAGTATTGCTAACTGCTTTGTATGTATTATTTCACTATACTTTCACAATAAACATAGAGTAAGCACTATTATTTCTATAAAGTACATGACAACAGATTTGCCAGATATTATCTCTTTAATTTTTGCTCCAATATACATACATAGAAGAAAATATATAATTGGCACATATGTTCATTAGTGATTTTTCATGAATTGGATAAACCCATATAAGCAACATTAAGAAATAGACTATTTCCAGAACCCCAAGAGACTCACATGCATACTTCCTGTCTGTACCTATGTGCAGAGAACAACCATTATTCCAAGTTGCAGTGCTTTAAGTCAATTTTGATTGTAGGTGGGAAACACAATATGTATCCTTTTAAGTCTGATTCTTTTGTTTAATTTTGCATTTGTAGATTTATTCTTACCATTGGGTGTAGTGGTGGTTTGTTTCTATTGCAGTATAGCTTTCCATTTTGTCAACACATAATTTATTTGCTAGTTTTACTAAGCAAATATGGCTGATGGGCATTTAGATAATTTGCTTGTTTGTTTTAGTTTGGGCTTGGTGTTTGTTTCGTAGGATCGCCATAACAAAGTATTATACCACCGACTAGCCAAGCAGGGAGCACATTTCTGTAATTCTAACACTTGGAAAGCTGAGGCAGAAAGAGCATGAATTCCAGGCCAGCAGGTATATAAAGCAAGTTCAAGGCAGCCTGGGCTACCCAGGCCTTGTCTAAAAGTACCACAAACTGAGTGGCTTAAGAAAGAGAAACTTGCTGAGGATATATCTCAAGGGTAGAGTGCTTGCCTAGCATGAGTAAGGCCATGGATTAAATCCCCAACACAAACAAATTTTTGTTCTGGAAGCTACAAAACTCAAATCAGAGTGTCAGCAGGGTTGATTCCTTCAACTATTTACTAAGAAGAATCTGTTTCATGGCCCTCCCACAGTTCTGGGTTTTGCTTGCAAGCTTTGATGTCTGCTGGCTTGCAAAAGTATCTCCTGACCTCTGTCTTTATGGTCACAAGCTTCCTCTGTATGTACTGGTCTGGTTCCAAATGGTCCATTCCATAAAGTCACCAGTCAGGGTGGCCTGTTCCCCTTTCTTCTTTACTCTTTCTTTTTTAACTTAGTCTTTTTTTTTTCTTCCAACTCTGGCTGCAATTTTATGTGTGTTTACTTTCTGTACCTAGCATTGGCCCTACATGTAATAACCTTTTATTATTAATTTGTTCCCTAGAAGTGGTTTAAGTTCCCATTCCATCACTATGTTCAAGTTAACAATAAATTTCCTTCTCATTTCTTTTAATTTAAACAAGGAAGTATCTTAGGAGTTAACAAAAATATCATGAGTTGCCAATAAAGTATAAAAACCTCTAAAGTTCTCCATGAATACTAGCATGATTTTTTGAAATGTAAACAGAATTTTCTAAATTTTTCACTGACTTTGTTTTCACATAGTTTTTAACATGTAGATGTCATATCATCTCTTACCTTTCCATTTTCATTTATTACAGCAAATAAAATCTCTTAAGATCTTCAACCAAATATCGATTCTGTAATGGGCTAGGTCACTGTTAAGTTTTTCATATGTGATTTTTTATTATGATAATATAGGCAGCAAAAAAATGTCCATTTTAACAATTTTAAGTGTACATTTCAAAAGCATTGAGTGCATTCACATTGTTTTGCTACATCTCCATCATCTATCTCCAGAACTCTTTACCACACCTAAACAAAAACTTTGTACCCATTGGATGCTAACTCCACATCCCTCTTTTCCTAGCCCCTGACAGTCACCTTTCTACTTTTTGTCTGTATGATTTTGACTTCAAAGTACTTCACATATTTCAGAGAGAACTCTGTGTTGATTTCAGTGATAGTTTTTCATGAAAGTTTGATAGTAGATAGTTGTACCACTGCAATCAGACCCTCTCTGTAAAGAGTCTGTTCTTGAGGTATCTTTTCTGTATCAGAGATTCTCATTTTGCTGTGTCCCAATATTTTGCCTTCTCTGTGAGAGTGGTTGGCAACTGGTTTCTATTTGACACTGATTTCTATCTTTGGTATAGGGTTTTAGTGAGTTCATTGTCCAAATGCCTCCTGATATTATTACCTGGTGGAGAACATGTCCTTCAGGCAGATATAGTATTGTAGTTACAGTTGTGCAATTAGCAATACTAATAACAGCAAGTGAAGTTCAGAAATTGACAAACTTTGGTAACTAATTGTTTTGTATTTTAGTCCATGGGAGCAAACACTATATCTAAGTAACAAAACAGATAGTAAATTGGGAATTTATGTGTAACCTAGTTTCCCTGAGTTCTGTTTGGGCACCTCCCCTTCATGTACCTGGAACCTTCCAGGCAGACTAGTTCACCTAAGTTACCTCCTGCCACCTCAAGATTTGATAATAAAAATAAGTAATATAAAAATCATTGTTAATTTTTTATTCTTGTTTTGAAATTCTGTGTCATATGAACTGGTGTATGTCGCTTTGTTTCTATCTTTGCTTTGATGTTTGTTTTTGCTTTTACTCTTTAAGATAAAATTTTAAAAATACTTTAAAAGTAAATAAAATAAAAACTAAACAAGACAAAACAGGAAGCTTTTGCATTAGTTCAGTTGTTTAAAGCACCTGCTTGGGTAAACTTAGTCAGGTTCAGGGGACTGCAGTTCAATCCCCAGCTCCATATCTGCACCAGACCTTAGGTAGCCTGAGCAAACAAACAAAATAAAATCATTCTCCAGGTTTTTCCTTTTTCCTCTTCCAGGTCCAGTGTCTAGAGGCTTTTACAATGGTCTAGCACCTGATGTAGCAGTACAGGCTTTCCTACAACACTACGTCTAACAAAACTAGGCTGTCTCGAACCCAGGGAATAGAATTGTTTACTTCTATACCAAGACAGTTGGGAAGGCCTGCAAATCTGTGTGGGGTGTGTGTCTGGGCAGACTTTAGGAAATGTGAGCTGCATGACCTAAAGTTCTTATGAGATTGTCTAAAGCAAAGAAGCATGTCAGCAGGGCTTATGGGAGCTCAATGTGTGCCAAGAGTATCTGCAAGGAGATCAAGCACGCTTTCTTTATTGAAAAGCAGAAAATCATAGTGACAATTTTGAAGGCACAAGCACAATCAGAATGCTTAATAAAAGACGAAGCTGTTGCAGTAATGAGAGATAGGAAGGCAAAAATATCATAGATTTGAAATGTTGTATATGCCACTAGCAGGCCATAGATAGCGTTTAAGTTTATAATAGATACACTTTTTAAAATCTTTTTATTCATTTATTTACTTGGTACAGGGTCTTGCTACACACCTCAGACTTGCAGTGATTCTCCTTTCTTAGCATCCCCAGTGTTGGGATTACAGGCAAGAACCACTACACCCAGTTTTGGTGACCAGCCTGGCATGAGGCTGGCATGGTGTGTGTACTGGGGGTCCAACCTGGGTCCTGGCACTTGTCAGGCAGGTGCTTAGATGGCTGAGCTATTGCACCAGCCCTGTAATAAATACATTTGATTGTCTATAATAATATCTGTTTCAGCACAAGGTTTTATGGACTGAATTGAATAATTTTAATCAAGTGATTAAATGGTGTTCTTAGAAATTTTTTTAAAAAATAATGGTAGTTATTTCTGGACAATAGATGGAATGATGACATGAACTTAAGTAACAAAAAATAATAAATCTTAAGTATGGAATAAGGTTAAAATAAAAGTACTACACATAAATAGGATCATAAATATTTTTTTTCTTTTTCACATGTTTATCCACATTGTAATGTATCAAAATTATTTTCTTCTTTGCTTATAGTACATATCAGAATTTTATTCTGTAGTGCAGTATGCCAGGATTATTTATTTGGACAAGCAATTTTTTATTATATGTCAAATTTCTTCTATGCAGTCTTCAAGGCTCAGTATTAGGTTGTTTTCACCTGATTTATTTTATTTTTTTAATCCTCATAATTTCTGTCTCTGGAAAAATTGAATTTCAAAGCTGGGTCTTTTCCTTAACTAGCATCTGACCTTGGCCAAATTGAACATTCTCTTTATGCTTTAATTTCTTCATTAAAATGGAAATGACAATGCCCTCTTCCTTGGACTAGAGTGAGATTTCAATAAGACAACAAGATATCTAGCATCTAGCTGGCCAGGTAGTTGCCATGCAGCAAACATTAGCTAGAAAGGATTCACAGTGACAGCACACGATTCAAAAGTCATACCTCTTGAGAGACACCTGGGCTAATGCATGCAATATACTTCTGAGTTATGAAAAGTCATCTTGGGTCAAACATATATGGCATGTTCCAAAGATAGTTTTGGTACTGCTAAATCCAGTTTAAGTTAGACAGCAATCATTTTTGAAACATGTACTTTTTCTTCCCCCCACAATCTATTTGCTAACCTCAGAGGTTAAAATACCAATTGCAAAAAATAATTTTAGAATAAGGAATTAGTAAGAAGTATCAATGACTTGTCTTTTGGGAGAAATATGTCTCAATTTATTTGATAAATAAAATAATATTTAAGTAATATAAACTTGAAAGTGTATTATAAACAAAAGCATCATCAGACTCAACTAACATGAATCCAATTGTCATGATGAACATCTGGAAAATAAATGGCCAAACTTTTCAAGAAGTTTTTATATGAATGCTTATAACAAACTAAATTCCTGGGAGGCTGAGTTAGGAAGATTCCTGGGAGCTCAAGGCCAGCCTACACTGCATAATGAGTTCAAGGCTACCCTGAACTACAAAGTGAGACTGCCTCAAAACAAAACAAAGCAAAACAAAACAAAACCTCTAAACTAAATTTAGCCATCATAGTAGCATACATGTATAATCCAACTACATTGAGAGGTTGAGACAGAAGGACTACAAATTGGAGGCTATCCTGAGCAACTTAAGTGAGATATTGTCTTAAAATTTTAGAAAAAGGGCTGGTAGTGTAGCACAGTGGCAAAGCTTTTACAGTACTCATGAGCCTGTGGGTTCAATACCCAGTATCTCATACATTCACACATAAAACACTAAGTTTAAATTATCTGTAATATTAAATATCAATATAAAGAACTTCTGCATACACTAATATATTTTATTTTATTTTTGGTGTTAGAGGTTGAACTCAGAACTGTCATGTTGAACTACACTACCAAACCTTTTTTTTTTTTTTTTTTTTTAAGGTGGGTCTGTCTAAATCATTAGGTTTTCCTAGCTACACTTGAAATTAAGATTATCTTTCCTCACCAAGACTGCTGGGGTTACAGACACCAGCATGAGTCACATTTTTTCATTTTAATAATAAACATTTTTCTGATGAAAGAAATTTTGATCATACAAAAAGAAAAAGGATTTATTTCTGGTCTTTCTGTTTCTCTATGTCTCAGTTTCTTCATTAAAAATGAGAATGCTAATAATATACCTACTTGATAGGATAGGCCTAAGGGATAAATGTATTAATGTATGCAAAATATTTCCACCATTTATAATTGAGTATTGAGTCTCTGGCGTTTTGACTGCCTTCTTCTTTTTTTTCTCTGAAAGCCCAGGTCTCATGTCTACTTTCTGGGTCTTGGAGATCATTTCAGCAGGACAAACAACCCCACCTCCACATGAAAGCCTGCTGTACTATATAATCCATATCCAGCCAAGAAGGTTTTCAAAGGCAATTTCATGTAAATTTATTTTTCTTTATATTTTGTACTTTGTTGTTTTATATCATATCACAGCATCATAATCATTTTTATATGAGTATTTTTGGTTTTTGGACTAATCATCTGTATTTCCACTATTTCCTAAGGGGAAATTTGCTTAAATATACTAGTACTTTAAATTAAAAGCTCCGGAAAATACAATGAGAAAGTGAAGAAGAAGAAGAAAGTCCACAAGGAGGAAGACACCTTCCTAGGCCACTCTGAGTTCTCCAGGTCCATGGAGACCACACCTAGGAAAGGAAAGAAGCAGCCAGTCAGAATTGAGGTTCTAGAGTACATCACACAGGTAGATCACCTAAAGCCAGAGTAAAGAAGAAAGCAAAGCTTAAGAAAAAGGAAGAAAAGCCAGCTGTTGAGCTGGTCCAGAAAACGAAGAAAAAGAAGGAAGAGAGCACAGTAACAGTGGACTCTTGTAAGGAGGAGCCAGACATGGACTCAGAGGTGGTGATGGAGAAGAAAGGCAACATGGACAAGGCACACATGTACAGGTGAGGCAAAAGGCCTTGCAAGAGGAGACTGATCAGGAGTCAGGCAAGACAGTAGCGCCTGAACCCAGGAAGTAGACAGGAAACTGAAAACAAGGAATAGAACTGAAATTTCTCAAACTTATGGTGGCTTTAAGAATCTGTCCTCTTTGGTCAGCCACTCCCCTGGCATGACTGCAAGGCCCAACATGGCCCTCAGCAAGGCAGCAGCCAACAGCCTGCAGCAGAATTTGCAGCAGGACTATGACCAGGCCATGAGCTGGGAGTACAACCAGGGCTCAGAGTTGGCTTCTATGCCACCTCCAACAGAGTCTGCTACATAGGCAAGAATGCATCAGAGCCTGTCAGATTGGAAGACTAAATGCCAAATTCTTGAATCCAAAAAGCTCAGATGGCTTTTCTCAGTTTTGCAGAGGAAAGCCACCTAACAGCAATCCAAGATGGAATGCCTGTGGAGACTAAGGACAGCTGACAGCTCATGACCCGGGGGGCTAAAACACACTTTTTTCCGTTAAACTTTCCATCCTTGTGGTGACACAGGCATGTAACTAATGGCAGCTGATAACTTGCATTTCTTGAGGGTACAACATGGCCCAGGCACATAATGCTTTTTTTGCATTAATGTATTTAATCATCATTATGAAGTAGGTGCTACTCATGAGGCATCTGAGGTTCAGGGAACAAGGAATAAAATCTCCCAGGGCCACCCAATCCCAAAAAAGAAAAAATCTTCTTGGCTGACGTGAAGGAGAAGAACGGGGTTGTCACATAGGACAACTTTCACTACCACTAACAGAGTCACTTCAATCTAGTGGCTCAACAGAATATTTTTCTTTTTATGCAACTTTTAGTAAGAAACCTATCCAATGACAACTGCTTTTGCCTCCTCCTTTTGAGGACTTTGCAGAGATGTGACATTGTGTTGCCACTGAGAAATTCACTGCTTGTACTTCTACAGCCTTGATTGGGTGGTGCTTTCCTACAAAATCATGCGTTTGTCCACATTTGACCCAGCTCTCTCATCTCATTTCAGGTGAAGGGTTCTTTATCCTTTCTCTTCCTCTTTGCAGACAAGATCTCCTCCAAAACCTCTTGCTGTTGAGAAAGACAGAGAGTGAGAAGGTAGAGGTAGAGAAATAAGAAACATTGTCGCGGTTGATGTCATATGACATATATGATGTACTATGAGTCACATCCCACTCATATTGCAAGACATTACTTGTTATCAGAAGTATTTGCTCAGCTTGTAGAACACTCACAAAACTTGAACCCAAGGCTTTACTGTGTGTCTTTACTGAAAAACATAATTTGCAGCTCTTCTAAAGAAAGGTACATAGACATATGAATGAAAGTCAATAAAATTTTGCATTTTATTCCTTAGTTGCAACAGCCTCTCAACACTTACTAGCCACTTGACCACACTGTTCAGCCCAGCTGACATATGTGGCTAATGGCTACCATGTCAGCCAAAGCACATAAAGGGCCTTTCCATTATTTTTTTATAAATGTATTTGGTGCAGAGTCTCACTACACAGTTCAGACTCATAGTGATCCTCCTGTTTTCAGCCTCCCCAGTGATGGGGTTACAAGTGTGCAGCACCACAACTGGACTCGGTCACCAGCTGAACATGCCCCAGGGGAGGGCTAGCATGGCATGTGGTGCCAGGGATTGAACCTTAGTCCCTGTGTTTGCCTAAGCAGGCACGTAGCCCACTGAGCTATCTTGCCAGCCCTCCATTATTGTATAAAGTTCCATTGGACAAAACTATACCATCTATCTGGTAAACAACAATTGCAAGAAAAGCAGTAAGGGACTGTGACATACAAGTCTTATTTCACATTTTTTTCTTCTTACATTAAATGAAAAACTACTCAATGTACTCACCAATGTAATCTTTGAAAAAAAAAACATTTTTTTTTTTATTATGGCTGGCTCAGCCTACCCTGGAGGTGGGGCTGGTGTAGCATGTGGTGTCAGGGATCAAACTGCAGTCGCTGCGGTTGCCTAAGCTTGTCTAAGCTGGCGCTTTAGACCACTGAGCCATCTCACCAGCCCTCAAATGTTTAAGTTAAAAACTATTTTTAAAACAATCTTTTAATAATGAAACATTACAATTTACCTAGAAATAGAGAACCTAGTGTGATAAACCTTCATGAATCTATCACTGACTTTAAACACAAGTGACAATCATGTTTCATCTACAACCTGTCTCTTCCTGTTTCCTCTTCTTCTGGATTCTTTTGAAGTAAATCTTAGATATAATGTTATTTTGTCTATAAATACCTTAATATGTGTTATGGATGGATTTTTTTGTCCTCCCAAAATTTACACGTTGAAATGCAAACCACACCCAACATTATGTCAGGGGACCAGGAGATGAGGACATCAGGAGGCAGTCAGCCCTTGACAGTGGAACCTGCGTGAGTGCAGTCAGTTGATTATAGAAGGGGCCCAGGGAGATTGCTTGCCCTCTGTCAGCCATGTGAAGACACAAGAAGTCATCAGTATGTGATGATGAATGATACCCTCACCAGAAGCCAACCATGCTGGCTTCTTTTATGGATTCCCACCCTCTAGAACTGTGAAATGGAAAAAAATAACTTAGTTGTGTAAAGTAGGCAGTTAACAATATTTTGTAACAGCAGACTGAACTGGGATATCATGTACTGCTGAAAGGTCAGAACTTCCTTTTAAATATAGTCACAGTATCCATTATCATAGCTTAAAAAATGGCAAAACAGTAGTTTCTGAAATCAACAAATGTGTAGCTATTAGACATGTCTTTTCAAAATAAACAGAGCCACTTAGATGATCTAACTTTAAATTTCAAGATTGAGGAGACTGTGTGAAAACAGAAGCTCACTGATAACTGACATTAGAAACACTATAGATCAATATACAGAACATAAAGAATCCTATAATTTATTTATTATTTGCTAACAAAAACAAAGAAACCCTTTATAAACAAAACATCAATAGAAAGAAACTAAGCTTTTTACCAATAGACAAAATAATCCTATTTTTCAAAAAATCCCACCTCACACACTTGCTGGAATCCTACCCATACCCACTAGAGTTAAGAACTCAGCCCATTTGAGCAGCTAGTATAAAAGCAAAACAGGGAAACAGAAACTAAAACGTGGAACACTTGTGAACTATTGCTAGGAATGTAAAATGTGGAAAACTGTCTGGCAGCATTTAAAAATTTAAAAATAGTACTACCATATGATCCAATAACTTCAGTTCTAGATATATACACCCCCAAACTACAAGCAGGATTTAAAAGAGGCATTTGTGTGTCTATGTTCCTAGCAGCACTATTCAAATAGCTAAAATGTGGAATAGGTCAGTCACTAAAAGACAAGTACTGGGTGCCTGTGCTTAAAGAAGCACTTCGAATGTCAAGATCAAAGCAGAAGCATCAGGATGGTCACCTGGGTTTGAGGAAAGGGGAGATAAGGCATTATTTACAGGCAATCATGTGTCAATTTTGTAAGATGAGTTCTGGAGAAGGATGGTGATGATGATTTGCAATGGTACAGATGTACTTATGCCACTGAGTCATGCACCTAAAGGGATTAAAATGGGAAATCTTAAGTATATTTTACCAAAACAGGAAAAATCTTAGTGTTATCCTACTGACAATAGAAAACAAATGTCATGCATAAAGGTGATACAAGCTAGATTAGTGGACATTTTGCATGTGTAGATACAAATCCAGTATATGTACATAAGTGAGCCCCAAAGCAATATTTTAGATGGATTTTTTTGGTGGGGGAGAATCTGCAGCATGTTCAAGGTATCATTACTAGGTCGGACTAGCAGTGATCCGGCTTTTTACAGCTTCCTAAGAGCTGGGATTATAGGTGTGCGCTACCACGCCCAGTCTCAATTGCCATTTTAGCATGCTTTGGGGGTGGGGCAGCGCAGCAGGTCAGGGAATTGAACCTCCAGTCCCTGTGCCTGCTTGCAGGAGCTTTAATCTAAACTATTTGGCCAGCCCTGATTTTTTTTTTTTTTTCCTTTGATACAGGGTCTCACTATGTAATGCATGCTGGCCTTGAACTCACAGCCATCTTCCGAATCAGTCTCCCACGTGCTATGATTACAGCTGTGTGCCTCTGCACCCATATTTTTCACACAAGTTTTTCCTGGAGATTTATTTCTACTTAGTAAGTGGAGAAAAATAATAGTAAAAATGATAATGAAAATGCAAAAGATTGGTGATAAGTATCCACACTGGTGGGAGGATATTAGGTATTTCACTCAGGCAGGAAGCAAGGGACAGAACCTAGATTACAAAGCACTTGACCTAGTTAGTACAGAGATTCAGAAACAAGGATGAATAGCAAAACATACTATCATTCAAGTTGGGTTCACTATCTGGATTAGATGCCCAGAAAATTCATTAGCTCTTACAGGATGGGATGTTATGGGGAAGAGAAAGGCAAAGCGAAGGACAGGAAAAAAAAAAGCTATAATTTGAGTTAGATTTACTTGATATTTTCATTATTTTAATCTTCTTGCTTTGGTAAAATAAACTTATGAAATCTGAAATTTTGTCCTCTTTTGAGTCTAATATTTTAAGCTTTGGGGAAATGACTTTAAAATTTTTAATTTGTATTCTAACATTATTCCCTAGGAAATAATTTGTTGACTTTTAAATATCTCTCATTGGCTTACTATAGGCATATGCCACCATGCCCAGTTTTGGTGGCTAGCACAACACACCCGGAGTTCCAGGGCCAGCCAGTACTTGGGATTAAACCTAGGGCTTTGTGCTTTCCAGGCAGGTGCTTAGACCACTGAGCTATCTCCCCAGCCCAAGACATTGTTTTTATGAAGCACCTACAACAATCCAGGTACACAGTGTGGACCATGAAAATGTATCAGTTGTCCCATCTGCCCTTGAGGAACTGACTAACAATATTAAGAGTAGAAAAGCACTCAGATAATTCCCATGTCTTAAAAGATAAGGAGAAACAAGGTTAAGTGATGGGCTAAAGGTGTTCCAGGTAGAAAGAGCTTCAAGGTTACAAAAACAAAACCTGGGAAACAAGAATGAACAGTGCACCAAGAAACTGTAGTTTCTTAAGTATTCTTGAGGAAAGGCTGATGAGTGATTTGGCTGCATGGTGAGGAGTGGCCACATAGTTAAGAGCTCTGTTTCGTATGCTAAGGAATTAGGACTTTAGCCTGAGGGCAAGGAGAAATCAGTTAATAATTCAAATTAGGAACATGATATAGCAAAACATGAATTTACAGCAATCAATCCGAGGTCAGGTAGAAGTGCAGTACAAAAGATTAAAGGCACAGGGAGCAACCAAAGAGCACCAGCCTTCCTGACAGAGTCATGTTCAGCCAAATCAAAATAGGGACGGTGAGTGCTTAAGTGGCAGAGTCCAGAGATCTTGAGGAAACAGAACTGGCTAGACTTTGGGAAGGTTCTAGCCCAGGATGTAGTATGCCTGGAGAAGAATCATGAGAGCAGTAATAGTCTAAGTATAATTTCTCAGATAAAGCTAGTGTGTAACTACATTGGGAACCCATTAATGCAGACTCATTTTAAAATAGTTTCAATGTCAAAGCAGCGAGAGATGACAGAAAACCAAGGAGTGCAGGGTTTTGATTAAACTAATCAGAGAGCCTTGATTGTTCTGAAGTAATCAAGACACAAAACACAGAATGAACAGTGAGTGAGGAGACGGACTCAGCAAGAAGAAAAGATGGTATTAAGCTCTCAAGGAACTGATATTGTGGAACTCATGTAGGGGAAGGACTGTCCACTGAAGGGTGAGCTCAGTTTCTAATACAGAAATAGGAAAAAGCATAGAAATACAGGCAGACAGATGGAGAGAAAGGCACAGAGTCAGGGAATTCTACCTATCCTCTTCCCTCTTTCCTCTTCTCTCTTTTTGTGGTGAATGAGGTGGAAAATAGCCAGCACTTATTCAGAGAAAAATATTAGCTACTTGAGAATAGTTATGATCAAGAAGAAAGGAGGAGGAGGAAGAAGAGGAGGACGAAGACAGGGAGAGGAGCTCTTGAGAGAAAGAAAAGTTCTGCTTCCTCTTAGAGTCCAGGAAGTAGGGAACTGAACACTGCTAATGGTATCAATGGGAGCAATTGTGTGACTTTCTTTGGGACAGATTGCTCGATTTGGCAAATAAAGAAAGGCACAGGCCATCTGTCTACATTAGAATTTCAAGGAGTTTTTAGTATAGATGTGTCTTTATATCTGATGCAATATTTAAGCTAAGACATTATCCATTTGTTATTTAAAATTCTGATATGACTGAGCCTCATACTTTATCTATCAACTTGACAAGAGAACTTGGAAAAAAAATCAGATGTCAAGATTATAACCTAATACTCAAAGTGAAGTTTGGAAATTACATGAAACTCACCTTTGTTGTTTAATATCTAGTCCATTTACAGCATGACTCACTGTTAGCTGCAGACAGGGCCATGAACACAAAGTCATAACATGGCAACAATTGTAAACAAGACTGATCATGACCACTGAGTTGCTTCTTTCCTCCTCCCTCCTGGGCCACTGTACAAGGCGCACTCCTCCACCTGACTGGAATCAGTGTTTCCTCCCCAACTTATACTTGAACTTGATGGCGTCCTCCAAGCCAGCAATGCCCCTATGCTCCTGTTAAGCTTTAGTTCTTACAGAAGAATTACATGTCCCTTCTTTAAGTCTCAGCTCCATATTTAAATTCTGTCTTTAATATAAAAGGTAAGAGTTTACAAGGGTGCATTTGTCTTATTTTATGTCATACCACATTTTAATTCTTACTGTCACAGGAGAAGTATACCAATTAAACAATCATATTTCAGACTATTAGTAGTACAATTTTTAAAAGATCAGGCAGAGGAAAGAGTTGGTCCTTATATAGGCTGACTTCATCCTTTAAGTATAAATTTAAAGATATTCTCATGATCTATAAATACGCAAAATGACACACATATATCTATGCATATTTGTATACAAAATGAAAAACAAAAATGCGTGGCAACCTGTATCATTTTCAAAACTCAAAAATATTAGGGTTTTTTATACTTTGTATGGAGTGTTCAGGGTCTCTGTACTAAATTGGACTTATAGTGATCCAGCTGTTTACAGCCTCCCAAGAGCTGGAATTATATGTGCATGCCGCCATGTCCAGTCTAAAAGTCTTAGTTTTATACCCTGAAGTGAATTGTCTTCACGCAAGCTTCAAGGTAATGTGCGACCCTCTGGCTCAGACACAGCAGGTCAAAAAGTGTAATTTCAGTGTCATTCTTTGATCAACTACAGCCTTCATTGTAATGGCAATCTTAGTGTCCTAATTTATAGCAATGAAAGAAACAACTGCCAAATCAGTATTGATTCTCTTCTTGGGAATAAAACTTGGCTTTTTAATCCAGGTAGCAATATAACCAGTTGAAAAACTCCTCTTTGCAGCCTCCTCTACAGCTAGACATGGAAAAGAAAGGCTTTTAAAAGTATAGTCTGCTTGCATAAAATCTTCCTCACTTTTCTACCTTGTTGTTGCTTCTTGCCTAGAGCTCAAGCATGTGCCTGGAGTGATCTTGGACCATAACAAGACCTATGTACTGCAGCTAATTCTAGGAAACAAACAGTAAAAGCCAGGTCTATGAAAACTAATGCACCACCCCACGATATACAGACTATATTCAATCTTGTTTTACTTCAGGAAAAATGTGAAAGATTCTGTCATTTGTGTTGTTTGTTATCAGCTGCCAAATGTAAATACTAACCTAAGCAACTGGGTTTTTGTGTGTGTGAATATATGTAAACATGAATATTGGTGCCAGGCATGGTGGTACACGCCTGTAATCCCAGCACTTGGGAGGCAGAGGCAGGAGGATCGGTGCAAGTTCGAGACCAGCCTGGGCTACAAAAGTGAGCTCAAGGCCAGCCTCAACTGTATAGCGAGACCCTGTCTCAAAAAGACAAAAAAAAACAAAAAACATGAATATTGTTTGAACTGATTATAACAGTATTATAAACTGATGCTTACTCAATTCAAATCTGTGCAATACTTTCTAAGCTCTATATTATTTAATTTTCACAATAATTCCACACAGTAAATGCATATAGGTATACAAATATAGTTAGTATTTTATATAAAGCACTCAAGCCCTTACAGTCCTCATTGGTTCTTTCCTCACCTCTAGTTACAGGTATAGCTGTTACATGCAGCTGTGTAAGATTATGTCGTGGAGTGTGCTAGCAAGCTCTGTCTACAACTATCCTCATCATTGATTTTATTATTTATCGTTACAATGTTTTGGCTGATCAAAGAAAAATTTTGTGAAAAAGAGTATTACTTTAACAACTGAATACAAAGGTACTCTGGACTATCTGAAAGGCCAGTAATGTTACTACTTTATACTTCAGACACCCTAGCCAGGTCTACCATAGGAAATACTTCCAAGAAGATCACCAAGTGTAATGTAAAATATCCTTCTCAAAATTTCAGAATGACCTTTTCTAAAATGATAAAGCAACAACATCATAAAGCAATATGTGAATTAAGTTACAGAAAATATTAGAAACTCATGGGCTGGAGAGTAATTTCTAAAAAATGAGATTAGCTTCCTGTTATTGAGCCCTCACCAGTAACAAACAATTCAGTCAGCTTTAACTTGTATCCTAATTTTTCTGGCTACAAGATGGGTTAGATGAAAAAACACTTATTTCTTCATAGAACTGATAGTCATTTGTCAAGTTTTGCACTTTGAGAGACTCCTAAGTATTCAGTAATAATTGAGATTCATAAGTTTTATTACACTAAATGATTTCTCTGAGTTTCTTCCTTGATTAGTTTTTCCTTGCAAGTGGGGTGAAACATAAACTTACACTGTAGTTTTCTCAGGGTTTTTTGTTCTGTTTGTCTTTAGGCCTTTCCCAAAAGACCAGCCAAATAGCCAGAACTCTCTGTACCATATCCAACTGTCACATTAGCTTTAGATTGGCATCTATCTTTCCCAAATGAACTGTATTAGTTTCATTTTATGAAGTTTTAGAACAGCTTGGGCCAGAATAAACATCATAGCCTCACCCTCCCTCCAGCTTATTGAATGTTGTTTTTAATTCAGGTGGAATTTCATTAATGTGACAATCAGAGGCAACTAGAGTGCTGTTTAAGAAACACAGGGGAGAGACAGTTCTTCCTTTGCAGACACAGAGACTGCTGTGTGCTGATAGTATAAACACGGGCCGTGGGCCCTTCTTTAGTAGTAGTTGAAGCAATTCGTTTCTTGTGGAGGAGTCACTGCCCTGAGTCACAGCCTGTTGTTGCTAGCTGCTTCTTTGCTGAGGAGTGACACATTCTTCCCCCACCAACGCCCCACACACAGAGTTCTGGGGAACTAACCAATTGTCAGCCCTGCTGAGGTGATTTGTGATTCATCCTCTTTTCTCTAAAAAAACAAAAAAAACAACAACAAAAAAAAAAAAGCGGTGGGGAGGGAAGGGAGAGTTATTATCACTATTCTGACTTTTTTTCTTGCTACTTTCTCTTTCTGGCATTTTCGTGTACCTGAACATGTGCTATAATTAAATTTAAATCATCAAATTTGTTTTATATGCCATTTATAAAAAATGGCTCTCTGTTCTGCTTCATAGCCAAAATATTTCCTTTTCATTTGGGAATACAGGGCAAGAGGATCTTATTGCCTATGAGACAGTCAATATTTTACTTCCCAATAAGGGATAAAGCTGTAATCCTAGGAGTTTTACTGAGTATCTGTACAGTTATCCATAGCTGTATGGATAAGTCATACATATAATGACGTTTTTGGAGTGTGAAGGACTGCCAGTATGAGCAAAGTTGAAGCATTCAGTCTTCCCACAATTCTCAGTGCTTGGTGACATTTTAAAAATCTTAATTGTGTATAACAGTTGTTTATTTTTTCAACTTAATTGAATCTTTTAGAACTGAAAACCTCCCTGTAAGTATTTAAGCTAGAATTCTTCACATATTTATTGGCAGATTAATGTCTCATAACATAGAGAACCCATGCAGATAGATTATGGAACATAAGTCTCTGTGTGTGTCTTTTTTTTTTTTTTTTAATTTTATTTATTTTTTTCTTGTTTCAGTACTTTTGTTTGTTTCTTTCTTTCTATGGCTGGCTCAGCCTGCCCTCAGGACAGGGCTGGCACAGCATGTGGTGCTGGGGATTGAACCTGCGGTCCCTGCAGCCGCCCAAGCTTTCCTAAGCAGTTGCTTTAGACCACTGAGCCATCCTGCCAGGCCTGTGTGTGTCTTTTAACTTGTAACACTCTCCCTGGCACCAACTGGAGACCTATAAGTAGCCCAGTTTTATTGGAACATAAGGTGTGAAGGTGGGAATGACAGGAGATGGTGTAGGAGAGGCAGCACTAAAAAGCTTAAATTCTCATCAGTTTATAGTTTGCAGTACATATACAGAAAAAAAAAGTTCTGGGCATGATCTAATTTTAGGGAACCTAAACTCTAGATTAAAGGATATTCCATAAATTTAAGAATTCATATTTCAAAAAGTTTATGGGGAAAAGGTATGACTTCTGTGTAATTCAGGAGAGTGGAAAACTTCAGGTATAGATTTCTCATTATATGATTCAATTACACTAGCAAACACATTAATGCAGGGTAGAAGTATTATTAGATATACAACTAGGGTGTAGCAGCAGACTATATACTGGTAAGGTAATTGATTTAGTATATATGTGAGTGAGTGAAGAGAGAGATAACCCAATGATAGAATGGGTTTTCAGTGAGATTACCAATTTTGGTATTCTCGTATTAAAAATGACATGGCTTCATTACCTATGCACAGAACATATGCATGTGTGCACACAGTCAGCCTTCCATTGCTGCTGGCTTTGCACATGCACATTCAATCAACTAAGGGATTCAAAATATTCAATCAACCATGGATCAAAACATTTGAAAAAAAGTCTTGGCTTCATTGAACATGTGCATACATTTTTCTTATTATTCCCAAAACAATAGAGTGTATCAACTCTTTATGTAGCATTTGTATTGTATTAAGTACTATAAGCAATATGGAGATGACTTGAAAGTATAAGGAGGATGTACATATAGATTATATGCAAATGCTATGACATTTCATACAAGGGGCTTGAGTATGCACAAATTTTGGCATCTAAAGGGATCCTGGAACCAACCCTTCACAGACACTGGGAGATGCTGTCAATGTGTATAGACAGAGGAAATAAAAAACACATAACTAAGGAGGTGTAGTCTCAGGAGTCCTAAAGTACAATATGCCTGCCAAATGAACTGAGATTATTCTTACATAATATATGTATCCAGCGTCTTTCTTTCTTCCCTTCAACCTCCCTCCACCCATTGTCCTTCCACCTTTAGCAAAAAGAAAAAGATGAATTAGAAAGATGAAAAAGAAGAAAATAAAGGAGGAGATTAAGTTCCTGCTACTATGCATGTATGTGTGGTGTGATTGATCCCACGAGGCCAAGCAGGCCTCCTACATGCTCTCAGACTCATCACCACTGCATAGCACCCATAAAGCCAGTCATTTTTATGGATCAGGTAGGAAGATGTTGTCCATGATTTTGTAAAAAACCACATGTGATGAGAACATGGATGATGATCCATAATATATCATTAGCTTGGGATAGTTTTAAAGCTCATGTGAGTTAATTATCATAAAGTTGTAGGTGGACATGGTGTATGTAAGAGGAGCAGCAGTAGATGCAGAATTATTTTTTAAAGTGATATAAGTTAGTACTCCTCAAGTTTTGGATGGGCATAGTGTAAGTAAAAAGAGAAGAAATGAACCCAGATTTTGTGGAACCTGAAACAGTCAGCTTGAGAACAGATCCTTAAGTAGAAAAAGTAAAGCTGACAACTTTCACATTTTTGTGGTCATTCTGAAGGCCTTCGGAGCAACTCATGCAATGGAGGCATCCTGAAGCCAAGTGTAAAGATGCGTTTGCTCTAGGGAGGGACATTCACAAAACTGTTGTCATCCACTCTTAGTCCACTGGCTGCTATAAGATGCCTAAGACTTGGCAGTTTATAAACAACATAAATCTACTTCTCAGTACTAGAGGCAGTGACATCCAAGATCCAGGGTCCAGCACACTTGATATCTGCTGAGGGTCCATCATCTGGGTCACAGTGGCATTTTATAGTTGGGTTCTCACATAGGAGAAGGAGCATGGCAGCTCCTGGAGGACCTTTTCATAAATGCTTTAATCCCAGTCATTCAGATCCAGTCCTACAGCCCTGTCATTTCTCAAAGGCACTAAAAGCTCATGCTGTCACTTCGATGATCTGGGCTCAGCCTAATTTGGGGAGGACACAAACAGACCATCACACCATCCAAACGTATGTCCTCTATAGGAACAGAGAACACATATTCTGTGCTCAACTGAGCGACAGAACATGCAAAAAAGGTGTGAGGACACCTTCCTCAACTCTCCCAAGATCCTTACAAAATTAGCATCCCTCCACGTGCATGAAGAAGTTAATTTACTGTATACAATGGATTCCTTAGGGAAATAAAGTCATTTCTCTCATGGAACTAGACGAGAAATGTTTCTGTACTTTCACATCTTATTCATTGCCAAAAGCTTACCAATAGAGGTTACTTAATCAGATATGTGTGCAAGAGTACTCATTTTTTTTCAATCAGCAAAGTTAACTTCTGTAAAACTAATTCATTGCCCAAGACTGTGTTCACAGAAACAGTACACATTCATATATATATATATATATATATATATATATATATATATATATGCACACACACACACACACACACACACACACAGATATGATCCTGTGTTTAGTACCAGAGGAGCAATAGAATCATTAAGATGAGAGGAAAGATGAAGCCATAAATAGGAAGTGAAGATAAACATCAGGATGTATGATGGTCAGGACTGGTAATAAGTCTGAACGTGGAAGAAAATTTACAAACCTGTTCTTAACAAGTAGGTGCTAATTGCATGTCACAAACATGACCTTGAGAACATATGTCTAGAATGATGACTTACCAAAAATGAATATTCCTCATTCCTATATTAGTGTTATGTTTTCTTTCAGGGAGAACAGTATTTTGATGGACATGCATGAAGTAAATTTTTGAGTAGAAACACACAACTAAAGACAAATTTTCCAGGGCTGGGGAGATAGCTCAGCATTCTAAGTGCCTGCCTGGCAAACACAGGGACCCAAGTTTGATCCCAGGTACCACAAGTTGTGCCATCCTGTGAAACTGAGCATGGTAACACATGCTTGTAATCCCAACACTGGGGGAGGCTGAGACAGGAGGATCACCATGAGTCTGAACTGTGAGTATCTGATAAATAAATCAATAAAAAGTTAAAAAAAATTTGCTTAGAATTCATCAATGAGGTCTGCCCTGGATGAGTACCATGTCACTCAGGAGTATGTATCATTGTAGAAAAGGCAGTACTTAAAAACGAATCCCAGTGGTAAAGATTTAGCTCAGCGATAGAATACTTCTCTAGCAAGATCGAAGCTCAGATTTGGTCCTCCATACCAAAAACAAAAAATAAACTTCAACTAAAAAACAATTACAAAACAAAAATAAAAAAAGAATCTTAGAGCTAAGCAGAAAGTTTCAGGTTGTATAAGGAAGAAGGAAGCAAGTGTGGCACGCACTTGAGAGGATGTTAACGATAGATTAATTAATTAATTAATTAATTAATTATGTTAATTCAGGACAGAAATAAGGTGAAGATTATCCTACATTCAGAACAGAAAAGATCATTTCATATATTTCTTAAGATTCAAAACCAGATTATTGGGCCAGCGAGGTGGCTCAGTGGTCTAAAACACCTGCTTGGGCAACTGCAGGGACCACGGTTCCATCCCCGGCACCATATACTGTGACAGCTCCACCCCCAGGACAGGCTGAGCCAGCCATTAAAAAAAAAAAAAAAAGACTTAAAACCGATTATTACATAGTGTTTTAAGGTCTTCTGTTTCCCAGCACGAATTAACTTGAAAAAAACAACAAATCCTAAAGTCATCTCTCCCAATGTCACGCCTAGCATTTATTTTACTACTAGCAGTAGAATAGCATTGCCTGAGTGCTTGAAAATAGAAGGAGACAGAAGCAGGCCCTTGGCTCTGGGCTAGAATGAAAGGCAGTAGAACATGACACTGGGAATGGAAGGAGACAAGGGGAAGCCTGGCAGTGGGAGAGGCCAAGACCAGATGATCATAAAAGGAAGAAAAATGTTGGAAGCTTCAACAATGTTAAAGTTACAAAAATTGAAAACAATATGGTGCCAAAATTACAGGCTCCATGTTGTAACAACACATGCAAACACTTGGGTTCAAATAAAGGAAAAAAAATAGAAAAAGACAGAGAAACTTATGCTTGAACACATCTGTATCAGTCACTTTCTGGTCACTGAGACCCAATACTTAATGGCTGTAACAAAGAGGTTAATTTGGGCTCATGGTTGCAGCCTATGGTCCCCTGGATCCAGGGCAGACTCAGCATGGCAGATGGTATAGTAGAGGAGAGCTGCATAGTCCATGGTGGTCAGGAAACTGAGAAAGCAATGCAGAAGGTGGGGTGCGGAGTGGGGTGAAATCCTTCTGGCTCACTCCTTGGAGACCCTCCTTTTCTGGTCAGACACACAGCAAGTTCAATCACCTTCCAAAAACCTGAGGGTGGAGGTAGCATTCTTTATTCAAACCACAAAAACATCAGCTCTTAAAGTATGGTGCGCAGACAAGTATCACATAAAAATTTTGTTGTGAGTGCAAATTTTCTGTGTTTGCTGACTGAGTCAGAAGCTCTGAGCACAAATACTGCAAGCCTGCTACATGATTCTGGTGTGTGATAAATATTGAAAACTGCTTCTCTAGTGAGATCAGGTACAGCTTGCAATTTACTCTAGCAAGAGTAGAGAGCTTGGTCTAACTCGAAGGACCAGTTTCTATCTTCTATAAGTTCAAGGATTCCTTTAATGAAGAAAAAAAAACAAAAAAACCCACCATCCAAATCTTGACGTCATTTTTAGAATTCAAGAATCAATTACCAACCACAAATATTTTTTGTTAAAAAGATCTTCCACATGAAAGAATGTAATTTTTCTTAACTGTTAAAAATGAAAATGAGCTTTCAATAATTCTGAAAATAAAAGACATGAAAAAAGAAAGCATAGCGAACTTACTCCTGATTCATTTATACCAAGTAAAATTTATGAGCCATCATCATTTTTCACTCTCACAATTTTGTCATTACTCTAGGCAACAATCTACATTGCTTCTTAAAACTGCAACACAAACTCAAGTATTAAAGTCCCTTTTGGATGGTGTGTATACTAATTCTAGCTGTAGCTGCGGGAGCAGTGGTAGTCGTCCTAGTCTTGACACTATAGATAGTGTTGCGGTGGCAGGATGTTACACCTCAAAAGTCTCTCAGTCTTTTGGTAGTGGCTGGGTCGGGTGGGCTCACCACAGAGATCCTGAGGCTGCTTGGAAGCCTGTCCAGTGCTTATTCCCCTAGGCATTATGTTCTTGCTGACACGGATAAAATGAGCACCGGTACAATTAATTCTTTTGAACTAGATCGAGCCAATAGAGACCCTAGTACCATGACTAGCAAGTACTACTACATTCACCGGATTCCACGAAGCCGTGAGGTTCAGCAGTCCTGGCTCTTTTCTGTGCTCAGCACCTTGCACTCCGTGCGGCTCTCCTTTCCCCTCATTCACCAAGTAAAGCTAGATCTGGTGTTGTGTAATGGACCAGGGACATGTGTTCCTATCTGTGTATCTGCCCTTCTCCTTGGAATACTAGGAATAAAGAAAGTAATCATTGTCTACGTTGAAAGCATCTGCCGAGTGGAAACTTTATCTCTCTCTGGAAAGATTCTGATCCATCTCTTGGATTACTTCATTGTTCAGTGGCCAACTCTTAAAGAGAAGTATCCCAAGTCTGTGTACCTTGGACAAATTGTTTGACAAATGGAGACCTGTATGTTCAGAATTACAGTCGACACTATTTACCTGCCCTGTTACTGAAAGGCTTCTGAAACTGCTGAGAATTACTGATTGTCAGAAGCTTTAAAAATAAGCAAAGAACTCAGTGAAGAAGCTGAAGCTTTTCCTGTAAGATAAACATTACTACATGGCATTTATTAAATATGTGTACCTCTATACCCAGTCCTTTACTAAAGTGTGTATCACTATCTGCAAGTTTTCTTACTATTTCAGTAGTATTTTTCAAACCTAAATATAGTTTGTATGATTGGTAAATTTTCTGTTTACAGAAGGAAAAAATTCCATTGTAAAAAGTAATGAAAATAAAAGGTATTTCTTAGTTTTTGTTCAGATACAACAGGCTTTTTTTCCTATATGGAAGCAGTGATGCCCCCAGGGAATTATTTCAGCATAAAGGAAACAGCTATATTAAATTGGCTTCCTGACAGTTTGTACTTTACTCGCTTCCAGAACCTTGAGCATAGCCAGTGCCTTTTTATTCTTCAGTCGTGCTTTTTGAGTTATCTGGCTTCAATTTGGAATATCTTCTTAAATCTCTACATTATTAAATAAAAGGTGATCACTGTCATGGAAACAAAACTTATTAGCAGGAATCTAAATTCTTAAACCATTAAAATGTGTCTTAATTCACAAAGAAAGTCCCTTTTGAGTATTTCATAATAGATAACATAAAACTCTATAGCACATTACCTTCTTGTGGACAGGAGCTCAGAGAGAATAACCAAGTACTATAAATTAAAATGCAATCTGATTTAGAGCATTTTTTAAAATCTAAGTAAATTCTGTGAGTGACGTATAATGTACTTCATAAAAATATTATTTTTCATAGAGTTCTATGATATGATGATGTCCCCTCAAAAATCATATGTAGAAACTTAGTGACCGATGGGATAGGAGAAAAAGAAAAGGGTTTGGAAGGTGATGAGTCACAAAGTGTCAAATAGGATTATTGCCCTTATAAAAGAGCACGAGGAACTCTTTTGCCTGTCTCTTGCCTGCTTGTCCTTCAGCCACTGGAGGACAGCTAGCCATTATCATCTCTGAAGAAAACACCTTCTTCACACTCTAAAACAGCTGATGTTTTGAACTCAGAGTCTCAGTCTCTAGAATGGAAAGAAATAAATTCCTATTACTAATAAATTTCTCAAATATTTTGTTATAGCATCATAAAGGCTCTAAGCACAAGCTAAAAATCAACATCCAACCAGGAGACAGACAGGGCTGGGGACATAGCTCTGTAGCACAAGTGCCTGCCTGGCAAGTGCAAGGTTATGAGTTTGAACCCAGATCCTGAAAAAAAAAAAAAAAAAAAATGCAATTGGGAGACAGAACCATGCCCATTATGTGAATAGGTAAACTTCAATATAAAGAATTGTTTGATAGAAGGAGGTCTTTAACCAAAAGTATCAGGTATAAACAGAAGCTACTACTTTAGTCTAGGAAAACACAGACAATACAGGAACTAAGTGCAGCAGAGAAGCTGATTGCTAACCCCAGGCATCCTCAGAAATAAAAATGGTTATTGAGAGACAGGGGGAGAGGGAGAGGGTAAGAATAAAAGATAGTAAAAAAAGAGAGAAAGTATTGAAAATGATACAAAATTTCACCAAAGAAAATAATAGGAATTCACCAATGGGTGCTATGTTGCATATTGCTGCTTTCAAGTTAGTTGTTTGAGTTACCAGATATAAGCATGCAAAATTAGTCCCAAGAAAGTTATAAAAAATTTAAAAGGAGAGAGAAGGAAGGAAGGGAGGGAGAGGGAGGGAGGGAGGGAAGAAAGGAGGGAGGGAGGGAGGAAGGAAGGAAAGAAAGAAGGAAGGAAGGAAGGAAGGAAGGAAGGAAGGAAGGAAGGAAGGAGAGGAAGGAAAGTGCTTGCCAGGTATTATGCTACCTCCAAGTGACAAATGAGGTCGCCATAGACTAGGGTGGCAGTGGATTGCAGAGGAAGCTTCCCTTCGCCAGAAGGTGTAGCAGACTGAAGCTGCTGAAAAGTAGCCTCTGGTGGAGAACCATGGCCTCACTGCATGTCTACAATGCATATGCCCAGCTAGCTGCTGACATGCTCTGAACGACAGGCTTTAAGGAATAGAATCTCAGAGGAAAATAGCTTCCTGCTGCTACTGCCTTGCAGGGTTGCACTAGTTTCCCGTAATGGCAAAGTTTAGCATGCCCCCAGTGGGCGAGTGAACTGCCGGCAAGAATCATCTCCAGTATCACAACGGAGTATTATGAATGCCGTCTTGCAGAATCATAGGCCCAATGAATTCTCTTTTATCTAAGGACTAAACCATAAAATTAGCCTTCATAAATCTGAATAAAAAGCATTCATTACAAAACAATGAGAGAGACAGAGAGATCATAAGTATATACAAATAAATGTATACACTTAGCAAGCAAGTAGGAAATATATAAAGCTGTTACAATCTTTGCTTCTGTGGTTGGCCACAGTTCCCTTTCAACTTACAGAATCACTGTCTTCTCTTCCACTGGAGTGGCCCCCTCCTAGAAACATTAACCTCCAAATCAGTTGAGCTCCAAATTTCTAAGACTGGAAGCAGAAATTGTTTTTGCATGTTTTGTAAAAATTATTATTATTTTTGGCCAGCTCAGCCCATGCTGAAAGCTGGGGATCAAACCACAGTCCCCTGTGCCTGCCTAAGCTTGCCTAAGCAGGCACTTTAGATCCCTGAGCTATCTTGCTGGTCCCAGGAAACAGAAATTGTGTAGGTGAGTTATTAAGTAACTGTGTAAGTCAGTTATTAGATAAAAGACGTTACTTCCTCACCTATCAGATGAATCCAATTGCCAGATGTTATGGTGGAAAGTGTGTTGTATAACAGTCCCTTATTTAAAGTACATACTACTACTGAGGTAGCTCAGTGGACTAAGCGCCTGCTTTGGCAAGGGCAAGGAGCATGGTTAGATCCCTGGTCCCATACATTGTGCCAGCCCCTTGAGCTGGTGACTAAGTCTGGGCATGGTGGCACACTCCTATAATCCCAGCACTGGGGAAGCTGAAAGAGGAGGATCACTAGGAGTCTGGGTTGCACAGTGAGATTCTCTATCAAATGCATAAATAAAAGAAAGAGCTAAAGTGTATATTATTATCCTAGTTATTTTTCTCATTACTGAGACAAAATATCTGACACCAAAAGTTAAAGGGGGAAAGGTGTCACCATTTGTGGAGGTTTCAGGCCATAATCAGATGGCCCCAACATATGTAGGCATATAGCAGAGGGGCATATAGCAGAGGGGCAACCCTTTATGGCAGCAGAAGACAGCAAAAGCAACAAGCAAGAAAGGACAAACCTCTTTCCTATATATTGTATGCAGGCTACCCATCCTAGGATAAATTAGCACTCACACCCTTAATCCTAGAACTCTTAATCCCAGCATTGTATTAAGAACCAATCACACACTCTAAAATTGCTTGAGATTTAGGTTAGGGAGTCATTTAGACCCAAATCTTAACAACTATATTCAGTAAGGAAGAACTTCTTATTTTCAAGATCCTACCTCTACCATAGGGGCACCAAAATTGAGTTTTCAGTAAACTTTGTACTGAAGAGTACACATGGTTATTGAATAATTAAGCCAGCTATCTCTAGACATTTGATTTCATGCATTTCTACCTGCTTGCCACAGAGAGAGTTTATATATTATTGGAGCACATAACAAGAATGGCTTAGATCCAGTATGACTTAAACAACAGTAGAAATTTGACACTGTTGGATCATGACACACATACAGATGTTTGAGGAAATACAAGCTGAATCGGTTGCTTGAATTAGACAACAATTCACCATCCCTTCTCAGAATATTCACAAGTCAATGTTGCCTGAGACCGACATGTACTGCTGCAGAGATGCTCCATGGCCTATCACATGCTGATATATGCTATGGCTCACTATATAGCAGGCATCCTCGTTAAGTCCCTGGATTGCACAAATTTAGAATGGATTTTTAAAAATGAGCCAAGATATTAAAACATTTAGCAAATTTAAATTGGGACTTAATTTAACAAGGGTAAATCTATCATGGAATCAATAAAATATTAATTGGGTTGATTATAGAATTAGACAAATTGAGATTAAAGTTCATATAGAAAAAGAAAAGGGCAGGCTGGGGAGAGAGCTCAGTAGAATAAGTGCTTGCCTAGCAAGTGCAGGGTCCTGAGTTCAATCCCTGGTACAGCAAAGAAGAAGAAGAAGAAGGAGAAGGAGAAGGAGAAGGAGAAGGAGAAGGAGAAGGAGAAGGAGAAGGAGAAGGAGGAGAAGAAGAAGAAGAAGAAGAAGAAGAAGAAGAAGAAGAAGAAGAAGAAGAAGAAGAAGAAGAAGAAGAAGAAGAAGGAAAAGGAGAAGAAAATAAGATTTTCCCAGACACTAAAATGGTTGTTATATATCCTCTATAATTAAAACTCTATGAGGACATGTATAGGACTACATGCCCACAAATTGTGTGATATTGTCATATGGATAGATAAGCAGAGTAGAATTTTGACATAAATATTATAGATGAAATCTTAAAAACAATGGATTAAAGTTGGATTTTTTAATAAGTGGTGCTGAGGTAGCTATTTCCAAAAGGATATGATTAGATTCATACCACACAACAATCAAAAATAGACTCTAAATACGGTAAGAAAAAATATGTATTAATTTCTCTTTACCCATAGTCTAATGACTGAAAATTCAAAGGCAACTATAAAATGACAAATTTGACTACATAAGATTTTTTTTTTAATTTCATGAGCACAAAAGCACACCATCAACAGTCAAAACTGGAAAGCTGGGAAAAATATTGATGACATATCATGAAGACAGAAAGCTAATAAATTTAATATACAAACTGCCCTTAAAACTGAGCAACAGTGTCTAACACAACACTTATTGAGACAATTATGTCATTAAATATTCATATTAGAAGGGAAGGAAAGTCTCAAATCAATAATGCAAGTTTCCAATTAAGGAACAAGCTGAAGAACAGAAAAGTAAACTCAAAAAAAGAAGAATGAAGAAGAAGAAGAGAAAAAAACAAAACAAAAAAACAAAGGGTGGGCTAAAGGGCTCAGTGGATTCAATCCCCAGGCCTGCTGTGCCAGCACCACCCCCAGGGCACTCTGACACAGCAATTGAGACTGGGTGGGGCAACACGGGTGTGCCTATGATTCTAGCTCTTGTGCTGTAAACAGTCATATCACTACAAATCTAATCTAGTAGTAAGATCCTGAACAACCTGTAGAACCTTCCCTAAAATACACAAATAAAGAAACAAACAAACAAACAAACCCTACATACAGACTATTTCACTAGATAATTTTACTAAATATTAAGTAAGAAAGAACTGTGGTTCTATTAAATCCATCTGAGATACAAATACCCTCAGTAAATTTTAGCAGTTTCAACAGTGTACTTAGAAATATATGACAATTGGCAATAATTCTTACAATTAGGAGCTGGTGCAGTACTTAAAATTCAATCACTCAGCTCCAGGACCTGACCCACCAGCCCCAAACACGTGTATGATTTCAACTGACCATTCGCACCTGGCCAAACTCCAGCTTCTGGACCCCGCCTGCCATCCTGACTGGGCCAACCAGCAGACTCAGCCCTGGTCCATCCACTGACTCATCAACAACCCAAGCTCAGACTCCACCCACCTTCCCAAGCAGGGCTCACATTGGCCTTGTAAGAACTCTATCAGCCAGAATCCATCCCCCAACTCGACAACTGCCCAAACCCCAACTACACCCACAGTCCCCAAATACCATCGAGCCAACTAAAAACACATCCAGACATGTAGTAGTCAAGATTCCAGAAATTCAGCAAAAAAATGGTATACTAAAAGCTGCTAAAGAAACAGACCACATTTAAAGGAAAACCCATCAGAATAACAGCAGATTTCTCCTCACAAACCATTAAGTCAAGAAGAGCATGGAGCACAGTGCTTCAAGTCCTCCATGAAAACAAATTTCAGCTTAGACTGCTATAGCTGACAAAACTCAAGTATGAGGGAGAAGTGAAATACTACCATGACAAAGAACAACCAAAGAATGTCGCCAAAGCCAACCCTACACAGTATACTTAATATTTTAGAGAGGGACCAAAACGACTCAAACTCAAAAAATGAGAACAGAAAGATCCCACCAAATATGGTACTCAGTTAAACACAGGAGAAAGAGGGGTAAACAGTAGTAAGTAAATGTCATGTCAATCATAAGTCAATGCATTTCAATTATAACCATCAATATAAATAACCATAAAGGGCCTGGCAGGATGGTTCAGTGCTCGAAAGCGCCTGCTTGGGAAAGCTTAGGCAGCTGCAGGGACAGCAGTTCGATCCCCGGCACCACATGCTGTGCCAGCCCTGCCCTCAGGGCAGGCTGAGCCGGCCACAAAAATAAATAAATAAACAAACAAAAGTTCTGAAACAAGAAAAAATAAATAAATAATAAAATAAAAAATAATTATAAAAAAATAAATAAATAACTATAAATATAAATAGACTGGCAGAGTGGATAAGGAAGCAAAATCTAACAATATGCAGTATATAAGAAAAGCACTTAACTCATAAAGAATCTCACAGAGTAAAAGTGAAAAGATAGAAACAATACTACATGCTCCAGTACCTCAAAGAAAAGCAGGAGTAGCAATCCTGTTTGTAGACAGTCTAACCTTCAAACCAAGACTGATCAAATGAAATAAAGAAGGCCACTACATATTGGTTAGGGGAGAATTTCAAGATGAAGAGATAACACTCATAAATATGTATGCACCCAACACAGGAGCAGCAAGTTATATAAGGCAAACCTTAATGGACATGAAAAATCTAATATCCAATCCCACAATCTTCACAGGAGACCATAATACCCTCTTACCCATAAAAAGTAGGTCAAGCAGACAAGAAATTAGCAAAGAAGTAGCAGAACTGAACCAGAACTTGGAACAACTCAAATTAGTGAACATACACAGAGTGTTCCACCCAAACACTTCAGAATACACATTTTTCTCAGCTGCACATGGGACATTTTCTAAAATAGACCACATATTAGTACATGTGTCATGCTTAAGTATATGCAAGAAAACAGAAATTATCCCATGCATATTATCTGATCACAGTGTAACAACACTGGAAATAAATGACAACAGAAACCACAAGAACTCCAGAAATATATGGAAATTAAAACAACACTCTCCTCAGCAAGCAGTGGTTAAAGATGAAATCGAACAAGAAATTAAACAATATCTAGAACTTAATGAAAATTCAAAGGCAACCTACTGGAATTTGTGGGATGCAATGAAAGCAGTTCTTAGATGGAAATTTATAGCTCTGAACTGACACATTGAGAAAACAAAATGAGAACAAATAAATACTCTCTTGGAGCACCTCAAATGACTAGAAATAGAAGAGCAAATGAAATCCAAAGTCCAAAGTTGTGAGGAAATTATAAAGATTAGAGCAGAAATTAATTCAATTGAGACAAAGAAAATAATACAAAGAATTAATGCATCAAAAATCTGGTTCTTTGAAAGATTAAACAAAATTGATAAGCCCCTAGCTAACCTCATCAAAAAGAGGAAAGAAAAGACTCAAATTCAAGCAATAAAGAATGAAAAGAGTGAAATTACTACAGACCCAGCAGAGATTCAGAGGATCATAAATAACTACATTGAGAATCTGAGAATTGAAGACACAGAAGAAATAGATAGATTCCTATAAAAGTAGAAATTACCGAAACTAAATCAAGAAGATATAACAACTCTTAATAACCCAGTAACAGTCAATGAAATACAAAATGCAATAAAAAACCTACCCACAAAGAAAAGTCTGTGACCTGATGGATTCACCACTGAATTCTACATCAAATTTACAGAAGATATAATCCCAACACTCCTCAAATTCTTCAATGAAATCGTAAAGAAAGCAATCCTTCCAAAATCATTCCAAGAGGCAGGTATTACACTGATACCAAAACCAGAGGGAGATACAACTAAAAAAGAAAACTACAGGCCAATTTTTCTCATGAACATAGGTGCAAAAATCCTCACCACTAAAATACAACAAATCATCAAGAAGATTATACACCATGACCGGGTAGGATGCATCCCAGGGATGCAAGGATGGTTCAATGTATGCAAATCTGTAAATGCAATACACTATATCAATAGAGCCAAAGCCAAAAATCACATGATTGTCTCAATTGAGGGAGAAAAGACCTTTGACAAAGTCCAACACTCACTGATGTTCAAAGTCCTAGAGAAAACTGGAATAGAGGGCCTCTACTTCAACCTGACAAAAACCATCTACAACAATCCAGCAGCTAACATAATTCTAAATGGGGAAAAACTGAAGTATTTTAGTTTCAAATCTGGCACAAGACAAGGTTGTCCTCTATCACCACTCCTATTCAATATGGTTCTGGAATCATTAGCTACAGTCATTAGAAAAGAAAGAGAAATAAAAGGAATAAGAATAGGTAAAAAAAAGAAGTAAAACTATCACTATTTGCAGATAAGATAATCTACTTGGAAGACGCAAAGAACTCCACTAAGAAACTACTAGAATTAATACACAAATTCAGTAGCATAGCAGGTTACAAAGTCAATGCACAAAAATCAGTAGCTTTCCTCTACACAGAGAGAGGAATTAGAGAACATGCTGAGAGAGAAATTAGAGAAACACTGGAGAAAATGAAATACTTAGAAATCAGCCTAACTAAGGAAGTAAAAGACCTTTTCAATGAAAACTATATTACGCTGAAAAAAGAGATCCTAGAAGATTTCAGAAAATGGAAATATATTACCTGCTCCTGTACCAGAAGAACCAACATGGTGAAGATGGCAATATTCCCTAAATTGTTATACAGATTTAATGTAGTTTCTATTAAAATACCATGAGCATACCTCACAGATCTGGAGAAATCCTTCCTAAAATTTATTTGGAACCAAAAAAGACCGAGAATTGCAAAGACAATCCTGGGCAACAAAGATAGGGCAGGAGGCATTACAATTCCTGACCTAAAGTTATACTACAAAGCTACAGTAATAAAATCATCATGGAATTGGCAAAAAAAAAAAAAAAAAAATAGACCTGAGGATAAATGGAATAGATTAGAAGACGAAGAAGCAAATACAAACAAACCCAGCCACCTTATTTTTGATAAAGGGGCCAAACACGTGTACTGGAAGAAAGACAGCCTCCTTAACAAATGGTGCTGGGAAAAATGGCTCTCTACATACCAAAAACTAAAACTTGATCCTAGTCTATCACCATGCATGAAAATAAAGTAAAAATGCATTGAAGATCTAAATGTTAAAAGAGAAACATTCAATCTCCTGGAAGAGAAAGTGGGAGGACATCTTGAAGACATCGGAGTAGGCAAAAAGTTCATGGACAAAAATCAAAATGCACATTTAACACTTGAAAGCATCAACAAATGGGACCTCCTCCAGCTAAGAAGTTTCTGCATGTCAACGGAACAACAGAGTGAAAAGATGACCCACAAATTTCGAAAAGATTTTAACTAACAATTATTTAGACAAAGGTTTTCTATCTAGAATCTACAAAGAACTAAAAACCATTAGGGTTCCAAAATTCAAAGACCCAATCCAGAAATGGGCATCTGAGATGAACACACACTTCTCAGAGAAAGAAATACAGCAAGCCTACAAATACATGAAGAAATGCTCCACATCACTAGCCATTCGTGAAATGCAAATCAAAACAACACTTAGATACCGTCTCACCCCAGAAAGAATAGCTATCATAAAGAAATCAACCAGCAACAAATGCTGGAGAGGCTGTGGGGAAAATCCACTGCTGGTGTGAATGCAGATTGGTGCAACCATTATGGAAAGCAGTGTGGGAAGTTCCATTCAATCCAGCTATCCCCCTACTGGGAATTTTCCCAGAAGAACTGAAAACATCGTAGCATTGCGAAATCTGTGCACCTATGTTTATAGCAGCCCAATTTGTAATAGCCAAATCTTGGAAACAACCAAAATGCCCATCATTTGAAGAATGGTTGAAAAAAGTGTGGTATTTTTATACAATGAATATTACTCATCCATAAAGAATGATAAGTTTGAAGACTTCATATATAAATGGATGTATATTGAACATATACTCATTAGTGAAATAAACCAGACCTATATGTATAAATATCATATAGTCTTCCTAATATAATAACTTTAAAGAAGAAAATAAGAACTTAAGGACATAACACAGCTGAATGTGTTATGGATTAAACAACGAAGTGGCTGGAAGCAGATAAAGGAGAAAACATGTTAAGAGCAAAACCATGCACTGATGTACACAGGATGAATCAGATATTGGTCTCAAGAACCTTCAAAAGGTTCATCATATTGATCATAGCACTATGTAACACTAAAACTATGCTTGAAATGCATGTCACTCTTGTCTTTTTGGTGTGTACTGCTCCAGGTGTAAACTCAGTTACTGTCATTCTCTCTCTCAAGAGTAGTACTTGAAAATAACAGACTGGGCCAAACACCATAGTCTTGACAGGCTACAATTTTGTATTTCCTTGAATTTCCAAATATCTGTGTAAAAATTGTGTAACTGCTTATATCACACTGTATGGAATGTTATTAGAATATCAATGATTGTCAGAAAATATCAATTTCAAGCTAAGTCCAAGATATTTGATATTCAGAAAGCCAGTGATGATAAGCTCAAGTACCTATGTTATAGAGCAATAGTATCACAAAGCTTTTCTGCTGGAGGGTTAAGAATATAAGTTAACAGATCAAAAATTGGAGAAAAAGAAGGGCTATCAGGATAGCCAATATTTTGGCCCTAGCCCTTCAAGGTCAATAAGGACTCAGATGTAAGAGAACCTGTGCTGTAATATTCTATAACTCAGAGATGTCCCAAATTTCCTGGTCAAGGAGATTATGGGACCTCAGAGGAAAGGGATGAATGAACTGCAGTGCGTCTAAGGAGAGTCACCCAGAGAAAAACATTCTCTCAGGCTTTCACAGAAAGCAAACTGGCCAAGCAATGCCGTGACTCGTGCCGAAGGCTGACACTAACAACAGTTCTACAAAGTACTGTCTATGGTCCCAAACTTAATCCTGAGGGGATTTAACCCTGGAAGATACAAAAAATGAATGTTTTGTTATGCAGGTCTTTCTTTGACTTGCCCTTGATCACCCAGGAAAAAAAAAAAAAAAAAAAAAAGCTTAATTACAATGCATGAAACGCAGAGCTAGATTGGTGAGATGAGCCTTAGAAGGCTTAGATCAATAGCCTCCAACATTACAAGCTTCACTGGTGGCCCACTGCAATTGCAGAACATTTGACTGTATGCATCTGCTTCCTCTTAGTCCAAAGAGAAGAATTTTCTTTTCTTTTTTTCTTCTTAGCAACATCAATAGGGAGGTGGGTCATGCCCAAACACTGTGCTCTTTAGAACTATTGTGAGGACAATATGCAATGTATCAACTTTTAAAAAAAGAAAAAAAAAAGTAATGTTTATTGAAAATGTTAATGTTTAATTGTTTGATCAATCTTATATACCTATATATATATATATATTAATCTAAATTGATCTGATGATGAAAATATGTAATACAACCATTGTTAAATTTAAACAATAAAAATATTAAATCATAAAAAAATAAAAGATTTTTAAAAAAATTTATTTTAGTAAAAAAAAAAAAAAAAAAAAAAAAAAAAAAAAAAAAAAAAAAAAAAAAAAAAACTAAAGAAATGTGGTTCTGTGAAAATTATTCCCAGGCTTTTCCTCTAAGTCACACTCAATGTCATTTTATAATTTAATGTATAAACTCAAAAGGTAGTACAATTATCATACTTTTATGAGATATCATACATTATGTATTTTAATTCCAAATGCCTGTTTCAGGCAGTAGGTATTCCCACTATAAAGGGGCTGCCAATAAAAACATACATATATGTTTTAACCAGAAAATTCCGTATTGTTTATATGGAAGAGATGGAAAACTGCAATGGGTTACCTACATTTCAGACTCACCATGGTAACTTCCTTGTGAATTAGTAATAGGGCACACTTCTCAGTAGTTTAATATTATAACTTTAAGCCCTCATGTCCAGCAAGTTCCTCCTAAGGCTGATTAGTTCTTTCTATAACTGTTCTCATTATACTTGTGAAGACCAAAAGTGAATGACCTTAGGTTGAAATGTACCAATTATAATAGCCTAAGCTAGAGTGATTCATGTTGATGCATATGTACTTAAGATAATCAGCCCCCAGAGGTGATAATTTTGTTTAGGCCTGACTGCCTGATGAGTCACGTGGAAATGTAGCTAAAGATTTTGTTTTGTTAAAACTCAAAGTTCATTCACACCTTGTACTTAATCTACTGTCTAGTAAAGCCAAAGAAACTATTAAATACACATGGGCCAAATAATATAAAATAATAAAATAATATAAAAAACATCAGCAGGATTCAAAAGAATTTTTACCAAGTGAACAGTAATGACTAATAAAGATGACAAAGATAGGGACCAGGGATGTCAACATTTCATACACTAGAGGGATCTGAAATGTTAGATCTCTTAAATTGGGGTTTAGTCCCTTTTTGTTCTTCTATGGCCACTGGGTATTGTCTCAAATAAATTGGCCAATATTATTACTGGGGCACATGAATTGATGCACCTATGGAAAACACTGAGTACTCTCTCGTTTGCAAGTAAGGCCACTGTCTGCGTAACTGACACATTTGTATGAGCATCTATTAAAAGTTTAACAGGCCCCTTTCTTATATTGGCCATTAACATAGGTTCCCTCAAGCTGAGAGGGGAAGATCCATGACCACCTCAATCTGAAACTTCCTCTGACTCCATCATGAACACTTTCATATTTTCCTCTCTAGCAGCTTTGGACATTGTTGCTTAAAATAGCCCTTCTCTCTGTCTGGATCCAGACTAGCCTTTGTTTCTGTGGTAACACCATTCTCATTTTCCATCTATAATTCCATTCTGTATCCTTTTTACTATGAAACACCTCAGTGAAGACCAATTTATTCCTGCAAACCCTTCTAACTTCTGCAGCTTGTTTCAGATATCTGAGGCCTGCTGAACAAGACATAACCCTTTGGTTTTAAGGCCCCCTGCAGGTAGTCCTGTCCAAGGAACATGACTCCATAGACAGAATCTGTTGGACCCCAGTAAAAGGAATCTTAATCTAGCATATTTGGTATAGATTTTTACCAGCATGATTACCTATGTTTTGGTATTTTCTAGGAAACAACAAATTTTCTGAGAAATTAGAACATAATCAAAACATAAGCATTTACACTAAGAAGCAAGTTTATAAACTCTTTTGAGGCATAGCAATTATAACTAACTCTTGGACTTCTTTACTTATGAAGTCTGACAGTTTGCTATAAATCCTTTTAGACTTAGCTATAGTTATATCTAAATTTTGAGATCTTAGTTATAGCTAAAGCAAGATGTCTTCTAAAGTCTGTTTCTTTTGAGGTATGATTGGAAGGAAAGTCAGGGTTGGAGAAGAACAAAGAGACCTGTGCCAATGTCCAGCAATAGGCTGGACATTGCTTTAGTCGTGATTACTCAGGGCTCCTCCATGGAAATGGCAGGTAGAGATAACATCTGGCTAGAGGGAAGAGGCAGGCCCAGTGATCTCCAGTCCTACTGGACCATCTAGGAAGCTGAGTCTGAGCTCTGGGGCCTCTACCTCAGTGTGCAGTCTTGCCTCTAGCAGCCACCATTTGCAATCAGGGTATGGTTTATGGGTCTCTTAAGGCAGTCCCTCTCATGCTGGCTGGGCTTCTGACAGCAGTAGCCAATGAACTTCATCATCATTTTTTTTATCTTTTTGAGACAGGGTCTCGCTATGCAGCTCAGGCTGGCCTTGAGCTCATTTTTGTAGCCCAGGCTGGTCTCGAACTCACACTGATCCTCCTGCCTCAGCCTCCCAAGTGCTGGGATTACAGGCGTGCGCCACCACGCCTGGCTAGAACTTCATCATTATTGAGCTCTTCTTGGAACCCAGAAAATCAGACATAGGGTCTGTTTGAAGCCACAATAATGGCCATTTTTTATCTCTTTTGTTTTCTCTCCCTGGTTTTCTCCCAATTCCTATTAAAGGAAATTATTTTCTTCATGTCCTATAAAGTATCTAAACTGAAGTCTATCTTTTATAGCTCTTTTCTAATCTCTGAATATGACTGATCAATGAACTTATCTGTAGGACAATGTGTCTCTCTATCGAGTTAGGATCTAGGGAAGTATGCTTTACTATTTTCTCTACTTAACATTTTAGGAAATCAAGGGAGCATAATCTTCCTCCTGGTAAACAGCTGAAATTTATTAACTAAAGTCTTGGTTTAGTTCTTAGACCTTCAAAAATAGCACAAATTTTTTTTACTATCATCTCCTGCCCGGCTATTAGGCCAGTAGAGGTCTGAGTGCTTGGGCCCCAGTGGGAACAGGTAGATTTACTGGCTGTTTATCTTCTAGTTATTTAAAATTAACAATACAATATTTATCTCCAAATGTAATATCAACTTATAATGTTGCCTGCCTTTTTTGTAGAAGTCAAACATTGGTTTAAGATCAACATTACATCAATGTACTTTTGATAAGGGTCATCTAAAGATTTTCTAAGATCTGACTCTATCTTTTGTAGGTCACAGAGAAAAAAGCACATAAACTCTGGAAGTTCTAAATTTTCTTTTTACTTTTTAAAAACACATCATGTTGAAAAGCTGGCATAAACTTGGCTAAGGATGATGTAGCCTAGTAATGGCCTGGATCACAGCTGCTCTCGAAGCCCACCCTTTAGAAAGGCAAATAGGGAAAACGCTACTTTTAGTAAAGGTGGGAAAGGCTGTGATGAAGGCTATTTTGTTCTTAAGCTCCAAAGGTCAGGAAGCAACAGTCTCAGGCATCTGAATTACCTGGTTCTCCAACAGCCTATATCTACATTTCAAAAGTAGGCGTCTTAGTTATTTTTTACTCATTGCTGGGACAAATACCTGACACCCAAAATGAAGGAAGGAAAAGTTTATTTATCTCACAGCTACTGGAGGTCTCAGTCCACAGTCAGCTGGCCCAAGGCTGAGTGGAACAGGGCAGAGAACATCCAGTTCATCAAGGTGAAATAGCAACAATTACACCAGAGGCAATTGACCAACCAGGGTAGCAGAGCAACAGCATTAGTCTGTCTCTCTGTCTCTCTTTAAATTACATCAGGCTCTCTGCCTTAGCCTGTTCTTCTCAGGCCACACCTATAATTCCCAGCAGTACTCAGACCGATGATCTCATCAGTACTAAAACACATAATCCCAGTGATTCATGAGTCAAGTCTCAATCTATAGAAGTCCCCACCCCATGATTGCATGAGGCTTTGGGGGAACAACTAGACATAAACCATAACACTAGGTAACAATGACTGTCTTAATACAAACACAATCTGAACCTAAGACAATTTTTCTGGTGGTAGGAATGTCTTACAGAAGGAAGCATAACCACTGCATAAAAAGGTCAGCTTAAAGTGAGCACTTTTTTGGGTTACCGAAGTCTCTTCTAGAGATAGTACATTTCACTGGAAGATTTGGCCCCATGAACTGAGCCAAGTCTCCAGACACTTGTGTTTTCCATCTAATCACCTAGATAAACATTTTTGGCAACTGGACAAAATTTAAACTTGAAGCTCATAGATGAAACTTATATTTATCATCTAGACATTTCACATATTGGTAGAAACACATTACTTTAAGGCTGAAAAAAAATCTTTTTTTACTCTTAATGTGTAATGTACAGATGTAACTCATTTCCTTGACAGTAGAATGTAAACTATTGTAAGCTGCCTTAGCCTAAAAGAGTGACTCATTAAGTGCTACTGAGAAGCTCAGGTAGAATTTCTAGTTTACTAGCAGAACAAGAGAAATAAATACGATAGTTCATCTAGCTACCCTAATTTTACTTGCCTCTACAAAGAAAAGCACAAAGAGGTGGGAAATTAAGAATAGGGTCAAAGAAGGGAAATTGAAACAGAGCAGGTCTGACATTCCCTCTATCTAGTACGTAGAGGGTGATCAGAGCCAGTCTGTCCCAGTGAAACCTGTCCTCCTAGTCTTTAAGAATGGTTGCTGACCTGATGTCATTTAGTTGGCAAAAGGAGTCCCATGTTTTACATTCAAGCATGTATATTTTTTAAGTCTGAGCTAGATTTAACAGTCTCATTTTTCAAAAGTTTACATAAAGTCTGCCAGGAGGCTTGCTAACATTATTCTCTCTAGTGCTACTGTCTAAAGTCAAACAAGAAATACCAGTACATTTAGCAACTAGTTTAAATGTAACATATACAAATATAAAACAGCCATAAAATGTCCCATTGAAAAAATACCATAACCATATAATATTTCCATGATTTAACTTAAACTTACCAACACATTTTGATCAACATTCTAACCAATGCATAATGAATTTATCTATGTACCAGGTGTCAGGTAGAATAAACAGGTTCTGAGAGTGGTGGTTGGGGGTTATCGCTGCTTCCCATCAGTTGGAACTGCCAGTGCGACCATGTGGAGTTGGCCAGTTGTCCAGAGATGTCATCTGGAATGGCAAGCCTTGAGTCAGTTCGTAGGGTCATGGACAGGTTCAATTCAAGCCTGGATATAAGGGAACAAAGACAACTCTCCAGACCTGGTAAGCAAAAGAAAGCTTAAACAATCCCTCTGGAGGTCAAGTGCTCTCTGGAAGGATGGCCATTTCAATTCACATAAAACACTGAGTTCTGCCAGGGTTACAGTACCCAAATCAAATGCTAGCCAATGCTCCAATCCATCCTCATGGGAGCATTCATTGCATCCAACTCCCCTGAGACTCTTTCAAATGGCACCCCCCCAAAATCTCTTACAGGTAAGAAGTTTCAAGCAGCTCATTGTCCTAATTAAAAAAAAATAATTTGAGAGCGCTCGAAGACCTACAATTGCCCATGATCCAAGTTTGTTCCTAGTTCAGGAGGTCTGTGTATGGTCTGGCTTCCCAAATGGATCCCAGTAATTGGGATACTGGACGAGCCTCCAAATATTATGGGTTCCCAAACAGAGGCCAGACTAGAGTCCAAATTAGAATTTAAATTTGAGCCTTTAATACCGAACTTAGGGCCTTCCTGACTTCAATTCACACAGGAGAGAAGACCAAGAAGCACACTGAGTGACAGAGAACAAGGTTTTTATACAGAAGCTATTTTCCATTTAGCACATATTAATTTTTTTAAATTAATCATTTGTCATACAGGTACAATTTACTTTGGCTTCATCTTCTCCAGATTTGAAGCAATTCTATACACTCAAGATAAAAAAAAAAAAAAAAAGTCTGGTGTCTATTGAGAGCCTTTTAGGTAGAACCTCTGGAGAGTATCTCTGACTGCCAGTCAACAACTACGACCCCTTTCAGCCTGAAGAAGCCAGAGCAGTCATCGCCCATAGTTTCCTCATGGCAGTTTGGGTTACTTCTCCAGACAGGGGAATATCATAGACAGCTAAGTTAGCTAGAACTATTGTAGACAGTTAGACAGGGCTGGGCCCTCAAGGAGACAATATTAAAAATGAGTTGATGGCCCAGCAGGATGGCTCAGTGGTCTAAAGTGCCTGCTTAGGAAAGCTTAGGCAGCTGCAGGGACCGCAGTTCGATCCCCAGCACCACTTGCTGAGCCAGCCCTGCCCTCAGGGCAGGCTGAGCCAGCAATAAAAGTAAATAAACAAACAAGCAAAAGTTCTGAAACAAGAAAAAAATAAAATAAAATAAATTTAAAAAAATAAAAATGAGTTGACTTTACAACTTGAGACAGATGCACTTTGCTGTGGCCCCAACCTCCATACAGGAAAAAATTCCCTGGCTGATACTACAGCTTGAGAGATGGCACAAAAACCAGGGGAGCCACTGGAGACATTGACTGTTCTCCCTCTTCGAGTCTAGAAAAATCCACATACTCAGATTCTGTTGTTAACTAATATTCCTTGCTGTTTGAGTAGGTTAACAGTGGTGATCCTATCTAAAAATAATTTGATAAAACATTACCACAAAGGATCAAAGATGTATAAGACTAGAGAGACTTAAACATATGCTATGATATTTAATGTTGTCAAAAAATCTCTTATTTAGCTAAATAGCAGAACAACATGTAAAACAATTGGGGTTTAATGTAATAAAAAAAAAATTGGCTCTAGAGATTTGTCAAAACTGGGGACTATTCTCATGTCTCCTTATATAAATGATCTGATATCTACCTCAATTGGACCTGCTCTCCTGTTTTTCTTGGCGCTGACTGTCAGGCTCTGTTTCATAAACTGTTAAATACATTCAAAATCAAATATAATCTATAAAATTAATGATGTTGAGAACAAACTGTGAACCTTTAGCAGAATGTAATTACAATGAGTAAAACAATGACTCAAAGATTTGAATCAGGTACAAAAACCAGTGGGGACTGTAATGGTTTATTTACATTTCAGACTCACCACAGTAACTTCCTTGTGAATTAGTAATAAGGCACACTACTCAGTAGTTTAGAAATTACAACTTTAAGCCCTCATATCTCGGAAGTTCCTCCTAAGGCTGATGAGTTCTTTCTATAACTGTTCTTAACAAATAGAGCATTATACTTGTGAAGACCAAAAGTGAATGACTTTAGGTTGGAATGCACTGATTGTAATAGCCTAAACTAGAGTGATTCATGTTGATTTATATGTACTTAAGATAATCAGCCCCCAGAGGTGATTATTTTGTTTAGGCCTGACTGCCTGATGATTCAAGTGGAAATGTAGCTAAAGATTTTGTTTTGTTAAAACTCAGAGTTCATTCACACCTTGTACTCAATCTACTGTCCAGTAAATTGTGCCTGTATGACAAATGATTAACTGAAAAAAATTAATATGTGATAAGTGGAAAATAGTTTCTGCATAAAAACCTTATTCTCTGTCACTCAGTGCGCTTCTTGGTCTTCTCTCCTGTGTGAATTGAAGTCAGGAAGGCCCTGAGTTCGGTATTAAAGGCTCAAATTTAAATTCTAATTTGGACTCTGATCTGGCCTCTGTTTGGGAATCCATAATAAAAAGAACCATTGAATTTATCACATCACCCATATCAATACATATTCATTTCTAACCAGATGGAATGTATGTCTTAAAGAACTACTAATCTGTAGTATGCACATTTTCTGTAATATAAATAGAATCTATAATGAATATACATTTTCCTAAACAAATTACTAGCAAAGGGTAATTCTTGTAATTCGTATCTTATTTAAAATTTTTACATACTTATTGTTACTTTCTTTTAGCATATAAACTTGGTGCTGAAATTCTGAAAAAAAAAATATATAAAGGAGTGTTATTTGCTAAATTGTGTCTATCCCAAGTTTTGTATAATGAAGCCTTAATCTGCAAACTCTTAGAATGTGACTGCAGAGGTAAGACATTTCAAGAGGCATCTAAGATAAAATAAGGTCCCATAAGAAGGCTCTAATCCAAGCTGACTAATGCCCTCATTCAGAGAGATTAAGAGATATACAGGGACAAGGAGGGAAGCTCCTGTGAGGTCACAGCAGGAGAGTGGCCAGGTCAGTCGGTTATGGAAGCCCGGGCAAACTAACAGTAGTTTTCAGTGATTTTTTAGTGTGTGTTCAAAAATACCTGCAGTATGCTAGGTAGTGTGAAGAAGTCAACCATCCTAAGTAACATCTGTTTCACTTATGTTTAGATTATTCCAATTTAACTAGGTTGAAGACTATTTATGTAGAACTTAATATTTTCTGCTAAGCAAGATGATGAGTATATATTATTTTATATTCTTTATTATAAAAAGGAAAATTGAATTTTCACTTCACATGGCTGAAATAGATCTTATAGCATCTGTTTTCAATATAATACATAAAAATCCCTCAATAATATGTAATATTTAATGTCAGGAAAAGTATTGATAGAAAATAGTATTCTTTCTAACTCAACTGCACCAGGGTCCGGCGAGATAGCTCAGCAGTCTAAAGTGCCTGCTTAGGCAAGCTTAGGCAACCACAGGGATCCTGGCACCACATGCTCTGCCAGCCCCACCCCCAGGGCAGGCTGAGATGGCCATAACATAAATAAAGTTTTAATTCAACTGCACCAAGATCACAAGAAATACAAAAGCAAAAGTGATGAAACTTATAGCACATTTGATCCATGTCTTATGATCTCCAAGCAGGCACTTCTTCCATTCCTTGAAAGATTATAGCTTAAGATCAGAACCTGACAGCTAAAGCTAAGTGCAGAACAGAGTCCACACACCAAGGAAGCCCAGCGAACAATCTGTGCTGTCCAGAATTTTACTGTTTTACAACACAGGACCAGGTTTTATATTTGTGATTGTTCTGAGAAATAATTACAGAGAATGTCTTTTCACTAAAAACGTTTAAAAACTTACACAACTGCTTTTTCCATTTAAAAAACAATTCTGGGCTATTAGTTAAAAGAAGAAGAGCTATTAAATGAGAGGGCTGTCCAGTCTCTGCGGTTTGCTACAAGCTGTGTAATCCATTCTGATTCCTTGATCTACATTACTCATCTCCGTCACTAAATAATTGAAAGTTAGTCTCACACTTGTACACTTACTGCATTTTCTTCTCATGCATTCTTAATACTGTATGGCCATTAAATTGACAATGTACCACCTTCTATTAGAAATAAATAATTAATCAAAGGTCCTGAACCCTGGGAACATGAGTTTTCTGTCCGTTTTTCCTTTCTGAACACTAAGTTCTTCCTTTGATCACTCAGGCCAGTGGTTAGGGTTATCTTATCCTCTTCTGGGCATTAAATAAGCATTTTCAAAAAGCTTTTTTGGGAAATGAATTAATTTTATCAGAAAGGGGCAGAGACAGAATTATAGACATATTTATAGTACTTGCTAAGACATATTTTTGACACATACTTATTGCTTAAAATATATGTAATACTCTTAAGCTGTTTCTCTATTTTATAATTAGCATGAAACAGATTAATACCATTTATTTAGTCAGTCAATACACAAAGACATTGTGTGTCTACTGTAAGATACTACGTTATAGCTTCTACCAAGTACTTTTTTTTTGTCTTTTTGAGACAGGGTCTTGCTATGCAGGTCAGGCTGGCCTCGAGCTCACTTTTGTAGCCCAGGCTGGTCTCAAACTCACACCAATCATCCTGCCTCAGCCTCATGAGTGCTGGGATTACAGGTGCGCGCCACCACGCCCAGCTTCTATCAAGTACTTTTATAGCTAACTATTAAATTCCCTAGAAGCAGAGCTGAAACAAAGATTGGGATTGTTTTTTAATCTTTTTTTTTTGGCTAGCTCAGCCTGCCCTGAGGGTGGGGCTGGCATCGCATGTGGTGCCAGGGATTAAACTGATGCACCTGCTCCTGCCTAAACTTGCTTAAGTAGGAATTTTAGACTGCTGAGCTGTCTCATCAACCCGGAAATAGGGATTCTTGTTGAAATTAGTTGAGGGAGCATTCTCATGAGAAGAGGCCCACGGAAGCTTAGCAAGAATGTGATCTCCTTAGGACACCACTCGCAGCATAATTCAGGCAAAACTGATTTCTTAATGGAAAGAGTCATGTCAGTCAATTATTGGTCATGAGCGGTAACCTAAAGAGTGTGGCTGCTTAAAAGGTCTCTTCTTCTGTCAAGGAGAAGAGAGTCCTTCTGAGATGGAGGGAGCTTCAAATTGAAAAATAAAATGCACATAACTAGTAAGGTCAAGGTGGACGGGAGCTCCTTCAGCATGTCCTGTCTCCTGGATGACTACTAGGTACAGCAAGGACTTACTCAGTCTTTGGTGGTAGAAAGTATCTTCTAGATCACTTACGAGATTAACACTGTTTTCCACATAAGGCTCAAATATACTGCCCAAGAAATATCCAATTTGACATAATTTGATTTGAAATATATATCTGATTTCCAGAAGGTATATTGAAAAAAACTTCTGTTGTATCTGAATTTATATATACATATATATATATATATATATATATATATATATATTTTTTTTTTTTTTTTGTCTTTTTGAGACAGGGTCTCGCTATGCAGTTGAGGCTGGCCTTGAGCTCACTTTTGTAGCCCAGGCTGGTCTCGAACTCGCACTGATCCTCCTGCCTCAGCCTCCTGAGTGCTGGGATTACAGGCGTGCGCCACCATGCCCGGCTCTGAATTTATATTTACTTCCAGATACTTCTCCCTTGATTAATAGATAGCGAAAACATTATCTCCAGGGTCTTGTTTTTCTGAGAAGTAAAGTACTACATAGAGTATGTCAGATTATTTATTATTATTATTATTATTATTATTATTTGTCTTTTTGAGACAGGGTGTGACTATCACTATGCAGTTCAGGATGGCCTTGAGCTCACTTTTGTAGCTCAGGCTAGTCTCAAACTCCAACCGATCCTCCTGCCTCAGCCTCCCAAATGCTGGGATTACAGGCGTGCACCACCACACCCGGTTCTAGTAAATATTACTGTAGATGTCATTGTGCCTATAAGCATGCATTTGTTTAATTTAATGCAAATCACATATCAGCAAAGTGCAGTTCTATTAGCAGCCCTGTCAACATCAAATGATGCTGGATACCAACAGCTGTCACAGCTGGATGCTGGTTACTGCTACTGTGGGCAATCACCCTCCATCTCCAGGTTGGACAGGATACTGTAGGTCAACTCAACCAGATGCTGGTCTCTGCTGCTTGTTTCTGGAGCTCTTTGCTCATCTTTCTTTAGAACCAACTGTTCTGTCTACATTACTCAGGATATGCTGGGAATATAGCTCAGAGGTACCACACCTGCTTGGCAAGTGTGATGTCCTGAGTTCAAATCCTGGTAATCCTTTCTCCCCCATACCAAAAAAAAAAAAAAAAAAAAAAATTACTCAGAATAAAAATCCTAAGTAAACTTGCAGGAATCAGGGGTGTTGGGATTCACTGGTCTCTCAGTATGATCCGTTGTACCTGAGGAAGAACGGTGGCAGAAATGAGAAAAAGATAGGAGACAAAAGCTGGGTTAGGGGGTAGCCCATCTGCCTGGTTAGATAGATGATCCCCCGAGCAACAGTATGGATGTTTATTTATACCTTTGCCAAGTTAGTAACACATGACACAAGGTTGCCTTCTGACTAATAGCTGACATTATAGAGTCAGGATGCTCACCTCTTGACTGAGGTAGCTTGACTGCTTTAGGCACTGAGGCCTAGTCACACTTTCACACAGTTGACCAATTTTCTAGTTTCTGTGGCTCCCAAAACAAGAGAGGAGGTTAGAAGGAACACCAAAGGGAATCCCAAAAAGTGGCTAGGAATAGCACTTATATAGCAGCTTGCAGGCCTGTTTCAGTGAGAGTGCAGGATGAAAAAGTGCTACTGATGCAAGGTGTACAAATGGGAGGCACAGATCTCTCCTTTCCTAATCTTATTATCTGCTCTTTGAAGGACAGGTGAGCAGCAATGCATCTGCACCTCAGATAGCATGAGAACAGGCAGGGCTCTGAGGTCTACGCTCCCCAGGAGGGCCAGCACTTCAGTCTGTTCCTTTTTTAATATCAGCCACCCTATGTTGCTCTCTCACTTCTTTAGAAAGGCAACAGTATCTCTGAACTGGTGGGGATCCTGATCAGGCACTACTATAGAACTGCGTGGCTGTACTCATTGGAGTGAAGAATGGCAGTTTACTAGTCAGGGAGGACACCACTACACGGCCAAGGAGGACACTGAAGCAAAGTGTCCTAGTCCATTGCAGTGCAAAAAGGAGCAAAAGAGAGCAAAGGGAAGCAAGGGGGAAGGGCAGAAAGTTGCTGGCCACACCATACCCTCTCCAGTCAGCAAGAGAAAAAGGAGTCTAGGGCTTCTCTTCTGCTCCTTATCCTTTGGATGTAAAATAGCCCACAATATTCTGAGTGTGGAATGCAACTGGATCATGGGAATTCTATATTCATCAGTGGATTTAACCACTGAGGTCAGAACTCAATGTGCTGATCGGAGGTGGAGCCTGACTGGAGCTCTTTGGAAGCATGACCTGCTTGACCTGGCTCCTGGCTCCTCTCATCTCCCTGCTTCCCAGATACTACAAGTTGAGTACCTATTC
>PVJA010003945.1:0-90355 GCA_004027025.1 Myocastor coypus | reverse complement strand
AAAAAAAAAAAAAAAAAAAAAAAAAAAAAAAAAAAAAAAAAAAAAAAAAAAAAAAAAAAAAAAAAAACCATCAAGGGGTCTGTTTTCTTTTGTTTTTGTGGCACTGTTTTGCTGTACTGTGATATGCTTTGGCATTTTTAGAATGTCTAAAAATATGAGCTAGTTTGGTGAATCTAACTGAAATTAAGTATGGAAGAATTGGCTGTTTTTCCTGATTGTGTTTTTAGAGATAGATACAGACTGATACAGAGATCCTTGGCCCTCTTTGCATGTAACCAAAATCTGTGCTGTCCTTGAATTATACTGTAGTGAGCAGAAGTTCTTTTCTCCCTTCATAAATATTGCACTCTATTATATGTGGTAGTAAACTGAGTACTGCTTCAAGAATCTCTTAGTAGCTACAACTCTCAAGTGATTGTCTCAGTAACTAACAATGGATTAAGCCTTCCCCAGAGTATGCAACTTGTGGGCTGAAATCTGAGTAAGACTGAGTGAAGAACCACCACAGTTTACTTTATGACTTGCCAAAAATAAGGTTGATTAAGCTTTAGAGAAGCCGAGGCGTGGTGGTGCACGCCTATAATCGCAGCACTCGGGGCTGAGGCAGAAGCATCGCTGTGAGTTGGAGGCCACTTTGAGCTACAAAGTGAGTTCAAGCCCAGCCTGAACTGCATGGTGAAATTCTGACTCAAAAAGAAATAAAATAAACCGTTAGTGAACCCATAGTTGTGTTGCAAGGTTAGGGTCCCAGATTGTCTTCCATGTTATGAGAATGGTTAGGAAACTCATTGAACATCTAGTTACATTTTGTTGTTGTTACAGCAGCAACAAAAAAATGCTACAACTTGGTGGCCTGACTTTTACTACAGATTAAGGACTGTAATTTCTAAAGAATTATTAACATACTTAAAAAAAAAAAAAAAGCAGTGGCTCTGTTTAGAGTATATAGGACAATTAATTGAATTAATTGAATTGTATACCTGATGAAATGAGTGCTATGGTGAAATGGAAATTAACAATGAATATTAACTAAGTGGAATGGTGCTATAATTCTGTAAATTTACATTTGGGATTATTTGTTCTTTTTTTTTTTTTTTTGCAATATTTATTTATTCAATGCAGGGTCTTGCTATGCAGTTCAGACTCATAGTGATCCTCCCGTCTTAGCCTTCCCAGGGCTGGCATTACAGGGTGTGCTACCATGCCGGGCATCCAGTACTAGGAATCAAACGTGGGTCCTTGCGCTTGCCAGGAATGTGCTTAGACCATCAAGCTCTCTACCCAGCTCTGTTTGTTCTTTTTCTGTGCAAGTGGAAAAGGCATCTATGGCCACATTATAACTTGATAAAATACATTACGTTTTTCTCTAGAGTCAGTTGTCAAATCAAAGTCCAAAGTAATTATTTTCCAAGTGGTTCCATGAAAGTATAATAGCAACAAATGGTATACTGGGAAATATTAGATTTTGAGTCAAGAGACTTGGCTATTTTCATGTTTAACATTTGACTTAGAACAAGGCACTAATCTTTTCCATCTTATTTTCTTTATCTTTAAAAAGTAAGTAGTGGTGGGTATGTAAGATTCTGTTTGCTTAGAGAATAAATTCTGCTAATGAAAAAGTTATAGTGTAGTTGCTTTTTAATAAATTAGTTATCACATGTTAAGCTTTTATGTCAGTCACTAATCTTTACCAGAACCCCATATGGGATACTTCTATTATCATTTTCAGAGATGAAGAGTTGAGCTGCTTGGAAATTAAGTATTCTTGGCCCATGATCAGGTTGCATATATGGAGCTTAGAGAGTTCTTGTCTGCCCTCTAAATTCTGACTTCCAGATAGCTGGAGGTTGGCTTTGGAACCCAGTTAGGTATGAGGCAGGAAAGAATGCACAGTGGGTTATCCCACTGCCTATACAGTGAAGTCATAGAGCAGCTAAAATTAGCTTGGGGGCTGAGGGAAGAGAAAGCTAAATAGACCTACACTCCAGGTTGCACACAATTAAAACAGTTGCGAACATCCCCAGTGGTTCAGGCCTCAGGCAGGCGCTAAGAATACCATAGCACTGTGAAACCTTCCTGGGCCACTACCCAGCTTTTACTTTGGTCCTTAAAGGACCCACAGCTTTATTAAGGCAGAATTTAGCATTTGCTTTTTCAAAAGTTTTTTTTTTTCATGGAACATTCAAAATTTGGGTGACATAAGTTATTTCATACTTCACAACATAAGCTTTGAAAAATTTAGTACTACAAAGCTCCAATTTCCCTCAATGATATGAGCATTTATGTCTTTGCTTTTAAAAAATGATTTTGTTTGTTTGGTGAGATGAGTTCTTACTGTGTTATCCAGGCTGGTCTGGACTCAAGTGAACCTGCCACCTCAGCCTTCCACTTGCTGGGACTACATACAGGTGTGTGTCACCACACCTGACTCATCTTTGATATTTTAGCAGCATTTAAAATAGTGTCTTTGCATATTTCCTGATATGGCAGGCATGCACCTTAAATTTTTTTTAAAATTTTAATATTTTTAAATTTTTAAAAATTTATGTATGCATGTCACTTTTAGGTTTGCTGATATTACACAAAATAAAGTTCACTGTCTAATTTTAATAATTTCTTCCAGAATGGGCCTTTTTATGAGCATAATTTGTACTTATGGTAAGCTACCTTTATTGTCAGTGTGGAAACGAGTCCTTTCATGAGTAATATTAGCGATTCTGTTTTGGTTAGGAAACTGAAAGTTGCAAAGATTATATGATTGATAAAATTTCTCATAACCTTTCTTCTATAATTGCTTTTGCTTTTCTTCTTAAATATATCAGTTTGCAAGTTGAATTAGTTAAATAATACGGGCAGGGCTTACTTAGTTGCTCGGGGTTACATTGGCTCAAGCCATAAAAAGCACTTTTCTCGTGTAGGCCAGTCAATTGATCCTTCCATGAAGGCACAAAGAGATGGTTGCAAAATACCATGTTTCTGTGTTAGCTGGCTTTCTGTAAACAGAATATATTCATGACAATATTATTGTCATTTTTGTTTGTTTTACTGGTTTTTCTTTTGTTTAGATAGAACCTTGGTGTGCAGTTCAGGAGGTCCTTAAGCAGCATCCTTCTGTCACAGCCTTGCTAATATACTAATCTGCCTGGTTTTATTCTCTTTGTTAAAATACTTTTGGGGTGGGTGACCTGATGTATCTTTTCTAGAAAGAATTCCCTACTTTCTTACTTTAAGTCAGATCATGTTAAGCATGTGGTACTTACTAAATAGGACTAGCAAATTTTGATAAGTGTAGTTTTACTAGTATTGCAAAATTGGGGATTTTGATTATACTCAGGCATTATGTAGGAGTAGGACAAATGTTCTGCAATATTTCAATCACACAGCTTTAAAAACTGACTTAGTTTTACTACTTTACATGCCAGAGTGACCCAGTAGTAAAACTATACCTACTACAGTTGATTGCATTTTGCAAAAGCAAAATAACAGCCATATGCTGTATTTATATAATGATTAGTCTATCGGTAATGTATGTCTGGTGATAACTTTATTTAAGAAATATTTATGTCAGGTATTGTGCTGGTTGTTGGCCATACATGGGTCAGTAAAACTAATAGATTTTTTTCTTTGACACAACAAATATTATATTTGTTGAGCCCCCATGACCAATGGAGAACTGTGGTTCCTACAAAGTATGTATTTTGAGTATAATTGATGCACTCATAGTCATATTTCTGAACTAGGTAAATTTGTTTATTATTCGCTATAATTTGACCCACCATTTTCTGAGCTTTGGACTTTGTGTATTATGATTTTATGCTTACTGTTCTAAGAGGTTAATGATACTACATTTTGAAATTTCTGTTCTATATATTTTTTATTGTTTCTTAGAATGGTTTGGTCCAGTGGATTGTGTAACATATAGAGATCTAAGGTGTTTTGCTGCCTCTGCGTATCATACTGCTGTTTGGCTTAGGCTGATCTCACTGGCCCTTTCTGTCCCCGAACATGGACACACACATATTGTGGCACAAGTCAGAATTGCATTGTTATATGTGGTTTCTTCCATAAGGGTGTAGAAGTACATAGTAATAGTGCTGTACAGTAGAACTTAAAGACAGCAAAAGTCCAGCAAAGCTATTAAAATGAATGGACTTGCATTAACTAAATATCTACTATTAATGAGCTGTAGTGGAAAGTGGTAAGCTTTTCATGTATATTCACTTGCTCAGTATCTTGGTTGAAAGCTTAGTGATTCGTTTTTCCTTGTCCACTTTTTGTTTTTATTTTAAATATTAGCAATGTAGGTTTGTGCATTACTGCTATTGTTCTGTTGGTCTTTAAGAGAGTTGCCATATTTTATTGTGTGTGTCTTCATAAAGTAACATCTTTATGCAGTTACAGTGTTCTCAAAGAGACATGTTACAATTAATTATGATAAAACAGATAGATTGATCATATTTTGTGGTCTAAGTATTTTTTCATGCTTCATGTGAAACATGGAAGGGTTGTATCCTCCAAATATAATCATATAATAAGTTGTCTGGAACAGGAAGCTATAGGAAAATAATAAAATCAATATTTTATCAATTTTAAAATATTTCCCTTCTTTTTTGGTTGGATTGTTGGTTGTTTTTGAGTCACAGTCTCACTGCAGTTTGGGCTGGCCTTGAACTCACTCTGTCATCTAGGCTGGCCTTGAACTCCAGATAACTATATTCCTCAGCCCCTGGAGTGCTAGGATTACTGCAGGGTATGCTTGGAGCTTTCTATTCTTAAAGTTCTTGAAGATTTTAAGTAAACCAAAAATAGTACAATCTATGAATCTTTGTATATTTGACCCACTGTACAACTGTTTCAAGGGCCTGAACAGGTTTTTTATTTTTGCTTTTTTCAATCTTAATCTTTCAGTAGTTTTGTATTCAGGTGATGTGTGCTTCACCTAGTAGTTCCTGTGTCAATTTTAGCATTCCAGTATCTAGCATGGTTTATGGTGCCTAGAAGGCCCTGCAGTAAATATTTATTATGTTCTTTCATAGAATTTATGTGGTGATTTCTGCTTGAGCTAGGTTGGGGGGAGGGGAGTTTGTGTGTGTGCCTGCTAGGTCCACAACTACTGAACAGTGGCTATGTGGATAAAGTCCTATAGTGCTATGAGAGATTAAAAGTAAGAGATTATTCTTATGTTGCCTGTTTTCTAGACTACCTTCTGGTTAGGTAACTAGTGCTGTCTGTCTTCATGTAGGGCCTGCCATTCAGTGATGGTGCTTAACTTTGGAAAAGGACTGAGTAGACTTTGAATAATTACCAGAGACACTGGGGGATCTTATTGGTAGAGATAGATGGGACAGCCATGAGTTACGTCAGGTCAGTTCACATGTTGAAAGGACAGATTGTACAGAGTGAATCTCTGATTTACATTAAGAATTCTGTCACGTGAATTTTGATCTAGTGAGGCCCCATGGAATCAGCTTCTGAATCTGTTATATTTAGAGTCGTTTAAAAGGCTCACATCCAGAATTTGATGGCCTCTTCCAATTAAAAATTAAATTTTTTGTTGATGCCTAATGGTCACAAGTATATTATACTAAGCTCCAGGTAAAGAGAATATGAATTCATGTTCATGTGTACCCCACTATAATATGACATTTTTAACAGTAAACAAATTTTAGGGTGGTGTTTGCTTTATAGAATGTGTAAATTATATGCATATAAAATGATTGTTTTCCAGTATTATTTACTTAAACTTTTAGAAGCTCACACAGGTTGAGGGGTCTTTTTTGAGGTTGTGAAAGCAAACTACTGAATAGTGTATTTTCTTATTGCTAAGCAAGATCTTCTGACACTTAGCATAACTAACCAATATCCTAAGAAGCTGTTATAAATGAACATGAATAGATCTTTTCCATTACCTTGCTTTTCAAATTTTTGTGAATGTATGTTTGAGATATAAAATGTTTCCATCCTGTGTGTGGAGTTCATGCATGCACATGATGCATCTTCATTTTTCTTTTCCTCCCCTGCCCCTCTTCTGCCTCTCCTTTCTCTCCATCTCTTGATAGAGAAATGTCTGTCCCTACAGCCTAGTATCTATCTTCTATTTTGCTCTTTGTTTGTATTTTGTTTTTCTCACAGAAGAAAAACTATGTGATAGTCAAACTTGTTCTGCTTGTGTGTTTGATACATTTTACTTAATGTGATGGTCTTGAGATAACTCATTTATTGCAGAATAGTAATTCATCATAAATATCACATTTTAAAAAATTCTTCTGTTGATGGACTTACAGTCTGCTTCCAAAATTTAACTGTTAGTCATTGTGCTGCTAAACATTGGATATGCATAATAAAGTATGGGACACTCTTAAAATTCTGGGCATAGGCAAGGTCTTCCTGAACAGAATCCCAGATGAATGGGAAATAACACCAAGAATCAATCTTACAGTGTAGCCATAGGATGCTGAGGGAGTTCCTTTATCAGCCATGAAGATATACATTGAGGTTTTATTGCAGTACGCCATTAAGTTTTTCAAATTCTAGCTACCAGCACCACTAATCTTACTTGCCTTAGAATTTGAAGAAATTACATGGAAATAGTTCAAGGCAAGGCCATCCACCAGCCTTAGCACTATGAAAATTCCCTTCTTCATTGGATCTGCCACATGGGCAACTATGGCTCATTGTTTTGTGTGCTCCTCCCAGAGTCCGCAAGAGACGCTTCACCAAGATGGATTGTGTGATCTTGGTGGAATATATTTGTCTGGATGTAATTGGCTACCACCAACTAAAGGTCCCATAACTATTATGATTTAATTTTAAAAGATAATTTTCAAGAGTTTAGAGAAGTTTTAAGCTGTGGCAACCTTGTGAAAATATGAAGTTCATGGTCTCTCAGTACCTGGCAAGGGCAAAAAGGATGAGTATACTTGCTAGGTAATCTTTTATTTAGATAAATTTATGTTTATTGAGTATACACTGTAGAAAGAGTTGTGTATTATATGAACCTACCTGTATTACTTACTTGTGGCATGTTTGAATGTAGAAGCACAGCCTTTTATATAAATGAGGAAAACAGAAGGAAGAGATCCTGAATTCAAGTTGGCTTTTAATCTATCTTACATTTCATTCAGAATAGTGCCACATAAAGTCTATTAAAGAGAAATATATTCTGTTTGAACTCATCCAGAATGTCTGGTTTGATAAAGTAGTTCAAAGTATATACCTGGTACTTTTTAGATTTTGAATATTTATTTTATGAAGGCTAAGGAGAGAGTTCAGTAATGCCTACAAATTCAGATAGTTTATCGAATGGGAGTAGTAGATACTAGAAACAGAAACGTGACCAAAGCCTTAAAGAGTGCAACTTCTGGGAGTTAATTTTTGCATTTGTCCTTTAAGTGCACAGTAAATGGGTTTCTGGATTTTTTTTCTTTCTTCTCTGATCCTTAAGTGAAAATAAAATATAGGTGTAAAGAGAGGTAGATACAAGGAAAGGATGGGACATGTGTGTGGGAGAGGGCACTACATTATTTATAATTCTCTGAGCACGTAAGATTTTGTTTCCCTCCCACATTGAGATGAGTCTGCAGTACACTGGAAAAGTGTTGTTCACTTTTTAAAATTCGAAATAGCTTTTCTGCATAGTCCTAGTGATTAAAGCTGAATTCAAATCTATAATCTGGTGTTACTTATGGGCCATTTGGGATGAAAACTGCTATTTCATTATTTTAAGAAAAAAAATACATGTTGATAGCAAATGCTGGAACTTTTTAGTCTATCTTGTCTCTGGGGTAGTGTCTTTCTGACTAAAGTACTGTGCACTGTGCAGCCAATAGAATGCAGATGGCTCAGAACTGAGATTATAGAGGAATAAAGGAGGATGCTATTGGGAAATACTTCATGACCCGCTTTTCCCGTCAGTGGACTCCGTCTTTCTCTTCCTAAGTGACTCTCTGTCTCTGGCCATGCTTCCTGGCAGCCTTTTATGTACAGTATTTGTACAATTGTTGAGGTGGAAGGTGTTCTGTGTATTCAGGCACTGACTGGTGTTTGCCCTGTTCTATCTTACTCTTGGCCTCTACCAAGGTGTCATTTGTATAACGTATTTTCTTCCATATTGTCTCCTGCAGCGCTTGGCTATTCCAGGTCTCATAAGCATTTTACTCTGGAAAAGCTACCACTTCACAGCTGTGTATTTGCTTCTTTGGTGTAACTGTTTATGAAAGTAAATGCCAGAATAAACATCTGTTTCCTAATTTCTGAAACTTTCATTCTGTTGGGCCTGCTTATTCTGGGTTTATTCTAGAGAAGTGTAGTTGGTTGTACATTTACTAGTCAGCAATATGGTCACCTTTATTGGACCTAGGTATATAGTCTGGTAGCTTGTAGGCTAGATTTTAATTTGCTAGTTTATTCTACATTAAGCAAATTGATGGTTTCAGACAGATTGCAGTACAGATTTTTTTTTTTTTTTTTGGTATCATTTGCCTGGTACCCATAGATTAGCTTAATTGGCAATAATATCCTATTGACGTTAAGTGGTTACTCTTAGTCTTTCTCTTTTAATCTGTTCTACATTTAACTATGGATTTAACTTCACCCTAATATTGAGCTATTATGAGCTAATCTGCAGTTATTACATGAGCAAAATGTTCATGTACTTCTATCTTTTCAATTGTAAACTGTATGCTTTTAAAATATATTTATAATTTTACAAATTTGCTTTGCAGCTTTGAGAAGAGCTGGTGACTTATGTAGCAGACTGATGTGTTTTCTGTGACATATCTTTTTTGTGCAGATAGGAGATAAAGCTGATAATTTTTCAAGGAAGAGTCACTTTTCAGATTGTTTTTCAGCGCCATAGGAACTATAATCAAACAGCTAACTAAATGTTTCATTTTACATGATATATTCAGATTATTGCTTTACAGAGATTCTGTGACGTTAACAGTTAAAAGTAGTGCTTTCTTGGCTTGAAAATGGTTTAGTGACTTCTTGTTCTTTGCTGAGAGATGTAGTAGGTAGGCAGTGGGTTGGAGAGACCAGAACCTTTTTATTTTTGTATCTTCAGAAACAAATTGGCTTCCAGGGAAGATAGTCTGCAAGATGCTTTCCCTGTTTTCTCTTAACATGGCCTGCTTTCCAGAACATTCAGTCCCCTGTCCCACCACTTCCCCTAGAATACGCTTTTCCCTGTTAAAAGGGATGCACATTTTTTGATACTTTCATAGTTCTTGGTGTAGGCTTCTGTAGGATGCACTTTGGGAATTTATTCTTTGTAAGCTTTGGAGGCAGGGAATAAGCAAAAATTCTATGAATGGAATGAGTGTAGATATTCCAGTTATAGTTAGATTCTCCAGAGTGGGAAGGGGTTGATTTTCATACTAGATTATCAAAGAAGAAAACGTGTCTCTTTGAGGCAAATCATCACAATGAAAATGTTATACTGAGTAGAAGAAGAATATATAGGGGTAGATGTTTATGGATACCTGTCTGTATCTAGTTCTGGAAGGAATTTGATATCTTACATTCAGTTACCAGATATCCTGGAAATTCATAGCCAAATTCAAATGGGTAGAAAAGAATGCTAATTTTACTTTCCTTTTCTGGGTACATGTTTAATGTAGAGTTTGTCTTTGGGATACTGAATGTGGCAGCTCTTCCTGTCTTCTTTCAAAAGTACTGGCTGCATAGTTCCTATGCAGTCATGCTAATCAGTCATGCTAATTCCTTTCCAAGAAATTGACTAGAAAGACTGACATGAATATTTTCCTTGAATTTTCATTAGTTTGTATAACAAGAACTCAATATAACTTTTGTTAGTGGACTTCATATTTAGGTCCACTTTATCTTTGTCGCAGTATAGTTGATATGGGTTGCTCTGAATCAATTTCCACTAAGCATATATATTTTTTAATATGTAGTTTTAAGATTTTAGGAGTTCTTAAATTACAGTTTTTTATATTTCTTGTTTCATTTCTCTATTCATGTTCTTTAAAAACTTCCTTATGCACTTTTTGGACCTTCTTTAACTATTTTATATGCCAGTCATTTTCTCTTGAAAATTTTTTATTGCTTTATGTTTTTAAATTCTAAAGTCTGTTCTCTTGTTTTCTGTTGTTGTGAGGATATTATCTATGGTGCTTATCTACTGTTACATAATTTAGCACTCATCACTGCGTATCTTTTGTGAAACATTTCCTATCTTACTTGTCGTTTCATATCTCTTATGCCCCCAAATAATGTCACTTTTTCTAATTATGAGCCTTCTCATCACTTCTATTATTTTTTAAAGAGGTGTTTAGCTAGTAGGTTATCATCTTGAACTTGTAGGGGCATGTCTTTTTGACATGCTCTCATTATGGCCTGGGAAACTTTTTACTCCTTGTATTCTTTCTCTTTACCTTATGAAAGAACTTTACTTGGGATTACTTCGCTTTTTTTGTTGTTACCTGGGATCTAACTTTGGATTTTGCACTTGCCAGGCAGGTGTTTATGCCACTGAGCTACGTGCCCAACCTTGCTGTTGTTTTTGATGCTCATTTTTCAAGTTGAATGTGTCTATAGTTTTAAGAAGGGAAGATTTTTTCAGGGTAATGTTCATAGTTCTAAAGCTCCATTGTTTCTACTTCTGCTGTTTTTGTAATGTGACTTAAAATATCTTCTGTAGTCATTCTCCCTCACTCCCTTGTCTTCTCTTTCCATTGCTTCTGTTGTCCTTGTTTTGCCCCATTCAGGTTTATCTGCAATAATTTCTCCACAATCTGTTACTCTGTTGGAGGCTCTTCCTGTTAAGTTTACAGCAGCTTTATTGCTCTACTATAGTGTTGGCTGACCTATGGCAACAGGTTGTTTGTTATTGAAAGCCCTAAAAGCTTCGCCATCTGGGTTAGTATGCCTGTGTGGTTTTCTTTATAGCTTTGCTATAGCAAGATACTCTGTTGGATTTCCTTTGCAAGTGACTAAGGTCCTTCCTTCAAATGTCTTATCACAACTTGAGTGTTACCTGGCGTATGTATATTGGGGGAGCTGTAACCCAGAGAAGCACACCTTAATGGCTGCTTATGTTTTTGTTTTTCTTGATGGACCTGAGGTTTCAGAGTTCCATGAGACCTTCTTTGGTCAGACCTTATTTGTTTCTCTTGTAAACTTCTTGATTGAGTCATTTCAGATTAATACAGGGCAGCCATTTGGTTATTTCTGCATGTTTTCTGAATTGCTTCTGTGGCACCATTCCAAGTCTGCTTGATTAGGGTTTCAGAATCCACTTTCACTGAGAAGAACGTAGTGTTATCTTTTGGGGTTTTTTCAGTTACTACATTCATAGTCTGGAAAGTTCGTGTGAATTTGGGGATTTATTGTAAGTAGCTGCTGTGATTCGAAGGTGGCCTGTCCCCACCAGAACTCCTGGCATAGTTCCTCAGTGCGGCAGTGTTGGAGAGTGGAGCTTCATGTGGTATTTGGTGCATGAGGCTCTGGCCCTCATGACCATGTTAATACCATCTCATTGGAGTGAGGGAGCTCTTGTGGGACTGAGTTAGTTATCGTGGGGATGGGTTGTTTCAAAGCCAGGTCCCTTTTTGGCCCTCCTCTGTGTGTGCTCTGTTGCACTTATGCCACGAGGCTCTCACCAAAAGCTGAGCATAGGCTAGCGCCATGTTCTTTCAACTTCCACAGCCTTTAGAACTGTGGACAAAATGAACCCATTTTCTTTATAAATTATTCTCGGGCATTCTAAAAGGACTATGAGTGCGGCCCACTTATTTGGGTTTTTGTCATTTTACGTAGCAAAGAAAAAAGAGCTGTTGGTAAAGGACTTGTAGCTTAATAACTCTAGAAAACTAAATCTAGTAATATTTCTATCAGGTCATCAATATTATTGTGCAATAGAGTGGGCAGAAAAATAAATAAATCTCTACATTTCTTATTCTTTATCCAGTTCTTATTTTTAAAATTTATTTGGAAAATAATTTTCTGTTAAGTGTAGTCAAGGACAAAATGATTCAGTGTTGGAAGTGATAATAAATTTAAAACTGTTGTTTTCAAGATAATAACTCTCACTACATAAATAAAGAAAACCTAGTAATAAAACAGAGCTTTATAAAATTTATGCTTAACCTCACTGAACCATAGCTGAGAAGTTTTCTATTTGTATTTATTTATGGTCATCTTGATCTCAGATAGACTGGAAATTGTGTCATTTTAGTATAGTAATTTAAAGTTAGAGAGAGTCAGCTTAGTGTCTTGTATACATTCTCATCACATTTGCTTTTTTGATTTTGAACACTGAAATAATAATGAGTTGAGCTAAACATGAAAAACTTACTGACTCATTGTTAAAGGTGAATGTTGTCTTTACAAACTAGGGACCAAATATTGTAATATTTTCAGGTTCAGACTTACATTCTTTAAAAAATTAAATTATTAACACCTAAATAACACTTTTTGTTATCAAAACCTTTGATTTAATTTTGTTCTGGCACTTACATTTTGTAAGAACACCTACTTAATGTATTTTTCAGACAGTCTTATAATTCTCAGGAAGTAACCTTTATTATGCCTTTTACTTGTATGTGAAATGCCTTATTTGAGTAGGTGTGTCATTTTCAAAAGGAACTGTACTGAACTTTGTTATCTTTCCAGTGTCCATAAGCATTCTGTTTCACAAGGCTGTGTTTTTAAGTTTGAAAGTTTCTATTCCCATGCCAGCATTTAGTTCAAAAAGTAAACCTTTGAAGGAGCTGAGTAGATGTTTAACTTTATTAGCTCTAGAAGTGTAGCTCTAAGGTGCAGACTTCAGAGAACCGGTTCACTGTTTCTGCTGCAGGATTTTTTTTTTTTTTTTAAGTGTGTGGTCAAACTTTCAGTGCCTCTAATTGAAGGTGTTTTGTTTTGTTCTGTTCTGTGCTGTTTGCAACAGGATCTCACTAGGTAGTTCAGGCTAGCCTCAAACTCACAGTGATTTTCTTTCCTGTGTCAGTCTCTAAAAAAAGTTATTATTAAAAAATGTTATTTGTAAGCACCTACATCCTAATGCCTATCTTCCAGATTTGGCTCGGCAGCCTTCTTTGCCATAGCATTGAGTCACCTGAAATATTTATAAAAAATTCAGAGTTTTTTTGTTTCTGTTTTACAGCTAGAATCACGCATTATTGATGAGAAATTCAGCCTAAAAGCCAACATTTTAAGCAAGTGCCTCCTACTTTGCAAAGGACTGCTTGATACTTCAGTAGTTCACAGAATTCATGATGCTTTAGAAACCATCTGGTTTGCTATAAACAGTTGTTAATTCTTGGTTCTGCTTTATAACTGTTTGATCAATATCTCTGGAGCAGAGGCGCAGTACCTTGCATCTTTCATAATCTGCTTGTAAGTCCTTTTTACAAATAACCACATCCTGAGATCCAATCCCTGAGATCCCTTGCTTACTCACCTGTCAGTTGCCCAGAGGCTTTGTCCTTTTGTTGTACCGTCTGTTAAGATATAATTGGGCCTGTCAGATAGCTCAGCTGAGTAAGCACCTGCTTAGGCAAGCACAGGGACCTGGGTTCAACTCTTGCACCACATACCATTCCAGCCCTGCCCCTGAGTCTGGGTGTGGGGCTGCATGCCCTGTATTGAATACATTTAAAGAAGAAAAAGATACAATTTCTGTGTGAAATAATAGGTTGTTTCATTACTTTTCATATATGCCCGTGTGTCCATATTTTAGAGTTTGGAAAACACTATTTATAAAAAAATTTTTTTAACATTCTCATCAATACTAGATTATTAGCACGTAGATATATTTATGTATATATGTACTATTTATGGAACTTAATAATAGTTTTTATTTTTCGCATTGACAAAGTTATCTTGTAGACACCATTATTTTTGCTATGTTGACTGTCAGACTTCACACACTCAAGAACTTAAGTTTAAGAGAGCAATGACAATACTCTGGTTTCTCAAAAAAAACCCCAGCATTGTCTTTATGAGTATTCATTGTGGTACTTCTGGCTCGTGTTCTTACAATAGTTTTAGGTAATATTTTATGCCTGTGACTTCTGGGTAGTAAAAAATGAGAAAACTTGGTACTACTACTTAGTTTTTTAAACAGTTTGCTAACTGTACAGATTTCCACTATTAAAGTTTTTATAGCTATGATCAGTGTAGTTTTTGAATACTGTACAACACAGTTGGTTCTTGGTGTTATGACACATAAGTTTCACAGGAGTTGACTTTGTACAATAGTTGAAAGAATCGTAGTTTCTTTTTAGAGGTTGCAATTGTTACTTAAATCTTTAACTGTAGATATACTTTATTGGTATGGCCAGTACAAGTGGAAAGTTTTGGATAATCAAAAATGGGGAGCTAAACACAAAACTGAGAAATTGTATTTATTTATGTAGACTAAGCATAAGCAGAAGATAACAAAGTTTCAGTATGTTAAGGGTCACCCAAAAGAAGACTATGAATATTTCCTTTATCATGTGGTGGTTTACATTTGAGTTGTATTGGCTACATTATAGCACCTAAAAATATTGCATGTTTTCACTTTGTTAGTTAGGGTTCAGTGACTATTGCTCTGTAGCTGAACTTCTTAAACTTAGTAACATTCTCATTTTTTGAGGGGCAGAAATAACAATTTGTTAACTTTCCACCAGAGGCTTTCTACTTGCAAGATCACAATTTCAGACTGAATAATCAGTTAAGCTTTAATAAGTGCTACTGAAATAAAAATTATTGAGAACAAATTAACTAGTATGTTTTTATTGTTACTGTTTTAACATAGAGTGTCCAGTTGACTACTGGAAGGGAAGAATTATTTTGTGAATCCTCAGTATTTACCCAGAGGAGCCTCCGGCCTACTACTTCCTGCTCCTTATCTACAATAGGATTTTCTTTTCACAGAGGCAAGGGGAGCCAAAGCAAGGTCCCAAGTTGGTGGCCCCCACCCTTGTACCACCAAAAAAAAAAAAAAAGGTAGATGAATGAAATAGAGGTTTTTACAGATTTCAACTATATGTAATTGTTTTTGGTTCATAGCAGTCATAATCGTACTAGGCTTTGGCAAATGCATCTATTTTATAATAGGTATGACTTTTAAATTGTCTTATTGCTGAATTTATAAGGTTAGTCTGTATTGGAGGGTAATCTCAAATATTTGAGGAGGATATATTAACAACAGGATTTCCGAGTGTCATAGCTAGACTCGTAAGGATACTATGAGAGTTTCTCTTCGGATACTCATCGAGCATCCGTCTTGCTATTCGCTGCCAAGTTTGTTTCTTTGCCTTGGTTACTTCAGTGGTGTGTAGTGTCCTTCATTAGTATGTAGCCACAATAATCTCCTTTATATGAATAGGCTGATCAGGTGTCTTATTTGAAACATTTGACTGCCGTTTTAATAGAGAAATACTGCATTCACTGAAAGTATATACTATAATCATGAAAAAGGAATAATTTTGTGTGGAATGTATAAATAACAGAAGACCAGTGCTATATTTCTTTATTACACTAAACAAATGTCAAATTGATTTGTGGTCAGTAATGTCACAAATCCAATAAAAATTTGAGGGTCTTTAGGCTTTGATACAGAAGCAGTTAAAAGGTAATATGGCGTGATAAGTTTGAATAACATGAACAAGTCAGTTTGTTGAAATAGAATTAAACTCTTAGTTATAAAGCAGGCATGAGAAGTATTTGGTAAATGATGTTACAGCTAGTTATATTTTGGAAGAGTACTACAATTGTCAGTTTTAAAACTGATTCAGAGTTTTACTCTTTAAATAATTTGCATGGAAAGTTTTATTTCATGTCTTTGAATTATTCCTGGTATAAGGAATAATGAGAGTCTTTGATTTAAAGCCAACTTAAAAGACAGGTACAGGTTTACATAGTTTAACAGTGAACGTACAGTTTCAGTTATAGTTTTGCATAGTTTACAACAGAAATATGTTTGAAGAAATACCCTGTTAGCTGTGTTTAGGCAATTAGGGAATTTCATCTGGATTCAAATTATCATAGAGTATACTTATGCAAACTTACATGCTATTGATCTGTCACTTGGGGTGGTCCTTTGAAGGAGTCAAAAGGCAGTATAACTTGAGATGTTTGATGCCATTGTCAACATGGCATATAGTTTTTCAATAAGTAAAAGGGTAAATTCTAGAATAATACAAGTATTGTGTAATGAATACATAGATGGGTAATATAGTAATTTATTTAGAGTATGTACTGCATGTAATTATAAATATCATACTTTTATATTAACAGAACAGTAGATTTGTTTATACCAGCATTACTACAAACATGCATAGTGCATGGCTGCTATGGGTGTGTGCATTTTTTTGAAACAGAGTGTACATATAGAGAATACAAGCTGGCTTGAACTCTCTGTATAACCCAGGCTGGTCTCAGAGTCATGGTGATCCTCTTGTCTCAATCTCAAGTGTGAGAATTACAGGCATGTGCCGCAATACCTGGCCAAATACTATGTCACGATGGCTACAAAGTCACTAGGCAGTAAGAATTTTTCAGATTCATTATAACCTATGAGACTGCCATCATATATACAGTCCATAATTGACTGGAACATTATCTGGTAGATAGCTGCTTTGGTTAGGTACTTTAATTTTTTAAAATGATGTCTGGTTGAATGAATATTATGATAGGATATGGACACCACTATTTTTTTATTTCCTATTAACAGTGATGCATGATACTTATCTACATATTCTTACAAATAAGAATTGGGATTATAATCGCAAAATTAGATGAAGTTTGCTGGCAGTATTAGTCAGCTTTCCAGATACTGGCACAAAATACCCAATACCAACAACTTAACTCTTCACATAACTTGCATTCTGCATGACTGAAAAACCAGCATCATGTGGATGTGGTCAGTGCCAAGGTCTGCTGCAGGTGTGAGTAGTAGCTGGGTCCCCTTGGACCATAGCTGCAGTGGCCTTTTAAGTGCGCGAATGTCTGAGCCTGGTGAAATGAATGCTACTGATGCAATTTCCTTAGGAAGCCCTTCACAGGGACCAGGGACTCTCTTCTTAAATAAAAGGTTTAGATTTGCATCCTTGGACTTGCAGTGGGTAGGATTTCTGATTTAATAGGGCATCTTTGTTTTAGTCAAAGTTCAAAGTACTTGGTTTCTTTCTAATAGTGCTGTTTGCTTCAATAACTGTACCTCCTTTGGCCCCAAATTTACATGTATTTTTTTTTTCACTGAATTTTAAATTTAATTTTTAAAATTTTTATTCATTTTAATGAAAAAAAGATAAAATAGCAGTGAAACAGTTTCAAAAAAGTCAGTAGGACATTTACAATAATTAATACATTGTAAAATTTAGTTTTGTTTTCAAAAAAAGATTACATGTTTTCAGTGAATAATGATTACACTCATCGTGGGGTGTTTGTACCTATACATAACATATTAGAATCTTTTATTTTTTTTTTAAATCAGCTTATTGCACCCCTACCTTCCCACTCCTTTCATCTCTTGGTCCTCTTCAATTTTGTGAAAGATCTTAATTCCCTGTTTTCTGTTACCTATTTTTTATTTTTATTTCCCTTACCTATCTTTTATTTTTATTTATTCATACTTTGGGTTTCTCATATAAGAGAAGCCATGTGATACTTAAGTTTGGTATCTGACATATTTCACTTAACAGATGACTCAAATTTATCCCTCTTTATAGCAGACTAGTGCCCTATTGTGCATAAATATTAAGTTTCTTAACCATTCGTCTGTTGATAGACATACACGCCACTTCCAAGATTGAGCGCTTATGAATTGTGTTGCTATAAACATGGGTATGCGTGGATCGCTGCAATGTGTCTTGCACCTCTCTCATGAGGATACCTAAAAGTGAACAGGTGGGTCAAATGGAATTTCCAGTTTTAGTTGCTTGGGGAATCTCCATAGTGATTTCAACAGTGACTGTACAAGTTTACATTGCCACCAGCAATGTAGAAGGATTCCTTTGCCCACCACATCCCTGCCAGCATTTATTATTTTACTTCTTGATGACAGCTATCCTTTGTGGATTAAGACGGAATTTATGTTGTTTTAATTTGCAGTTGTCTAATGACCAGAGATGTGAATATTCTTTCGTGTATTTATTAGCTATTTGTATTTCTGTTTGTTCATTTCAGTTGCCTGTGTATTGATTAATTTTTTTATATTGGGAAACGAATGCTTTGAATTTTTTAATGTAGATATTATTTCTCTGCCCAAGGTATAGCTACCATTTTTTCCCCAATCTGTGGATTATTTTTTTCAGTGGAGAGGGGGTTGGTTGGTTTATTTTCCCTGTATTTTAACTTAATACAATCCTATTTATTGATTCTTAATGTTCTTTCTTGCAAAATTTGGGTTTTGTTTAGAAAGTCCTTGCCTACCCGTATTTTCAAGAGTCTAACTAGTTTTATCTGACATATTGTTTTAATATTTAGATCTTTGATCTGTTTTCATTTGAGTTTTATACATAGTAAGAGATACTTGTTTATATTTAATTTTATGCATATGGAGAGGCAGTTTTCCCAGCACTGCTTGCTAAAGAGGTTGTCTTTTCTCCAGTGTATGCATTTGGTCCTGTCATCTCATATCAGATATGAGACTGTGCCTGAGGTTGTTTATGCAGCTTCTGTTCTGTTTTCATGATCTACTTGTATGACTCTGTCCCAGTAACATACTATGTTTGTAACAGGAGCTTTGTAATAAAACTTGAAATCTAGGATTGTGATGCCTCCTGCTTTGGTCTTATTACCCAGGATTGCTTTTACTTTTCTGGTTCTCTTCTATTTTACTATGAATTTTAGGACAGATTCCTCTAGTCCTGTAAAGAATGATATTGGTATATTGTTTGGGATTGTGTTAAATCTGTGTATCAGTTTTGGAAGTATGACCACTTTGAAAATTTTGGTTTTATCTGTACAGAAACATTGGGTATCTTTCTATTTTCTTTTTTTAAATGCATTTAGTACAGGGCCTATAGAGTCTCATTGTGTAGATCAGACTTACAGTGATCCTCCTATTTTCAGCCTTGCAAACTGCTATGCCCAGTCTCAGTCATCATCTTAGCATACCCCAGGAGCAGGACTGGCATGGCTTGTGGTGCCAGGATCCAACCTCGGTCCCTGTGCTCTGCCTAACCAGGTGCTTTAGTCTGCTGAGCTATCTGGCTGTCCCTATCTTTCTGTTTTCTGATGTCCTCTTTGATCTCCTTTTTCAGAGTACTGTAGTTTTTGGTGTAGAGGTCTTTCATTTTCTTGATTAGGTTAATTTCTAAATATTTAATTTTTCTTAATGCTATTGTAAATGGTATTATTTTCTTAATTTGTTTCTTTATGAGTTCATTATTGGTGTATGGCAGTGCTACTGACTTTTATGTTCATTGATTTTGTATCCTGTTACATTGCTGCATTTGTTTATTCTAGGATTTTTTTTTTTTTTATTCTAGGATTTTTTTGTGTGCATTTTTTATTTGAGTGTTTTTTTTTTTTTGTCTTTTTGAGGCAGGGTCTCGCTATGCAGTTGAGGATGGCCTTGAGCTCACTTTTGTAGCCCAGGCTGGTCTCGAACTCGCAGCAATCCTCCTGCCTCAGCCTCCCGAGTGCTGGGATTACAGGCGTGAGCCACCACGCCCAGCGTATTTGAGTGTTTTATGTGGAGGATTTAGTCATCTGCAAATAATAATTTGATTTCTTCTTTTCACATACATATTCTTTTTTCTTTCTCACCCCTTGATAGCTCTGGTTAATGTTTCGAGAACTGTATTGAATACATTGGTGATAGAAGACATCCTTGCCTCATTTCTTATTTTAGAGGGAAAGCTTTCGACTTTTCTTTAATATAAGGGCAGTAGGTGGTCATAAATCACTAGTATTAGACTGAGATAAGGTCTTCCTATACCTATTTCCTTCATAGTTTTCATCATGATTGAAAGTTGGGTTTTGACAAATACTTTTTCTGTTTCTATTGGGATAATCATGTGATTTTTGCCTTTGCTTCTGTTACTGATTTGTGCATGTTGAAACCTTGCATCTCTGGCATGTCTACTTTGTCATGATGTATGATCTTTTTGATGATTTGTTCTATTCTCTTTGTCAGTATCTTGTTAAAGACATTTCTGTCTATGTTGATTAAAGAATCAACATAGACAGAAACATTTCTGTAGTTTTCTTGTTTGTTAGGTCTTTTTCCGGCCTCAGAATTGGGATAATACTGACTTCCCAGAATTACTTTAGGAATGTTTTTTCTTTCCAATTTTCTTAAAGATTTTGAGGAATTTTATCTTAGCTCTTCCCTAATTTTATCCATGAATTTAGCAGTGAAACTATTGGATCTTGAATTTTTTTAGTTGGTATGGTTTCATTACTGCTTTCATTTCCTCCTGCTGTTTTACTCAGAAATTTTATATCTTCTTCATTCAGTTTTGGCAATTCATACATACCTAGAAACCTGTGCATGTCTTTTGGCTTCTTCAAATTATTGAATACAGGTTTTGAAGTAGTTATAAATTATTTCAATAGTGTTCTGAATTTGAACAATGTTCTTTTGTAATTTTATCTTTTGCATTTCTAATTGTGTTGATTTGGGTCTTTTCATTTCTTTTTTGGTAATATGGCTAAAGGGTTTGACTAATTCACTTATTTTTTTGAAGAACCAGCTCTTCTATTCATTGATTCCTTGTATTATTTTTTAGTCACAATTTCATCTTTGGTCTTTATAATTTTCTTGTACTAGGTTTATATTTGGATTGTTTTTTTTTCTAAAACCTTGAGGTATATCATTAGACTGTTTGGCGTTGATGTTTCTCTACTATATTCAGGGCTATAAACTTCCCTCTCAGGATTACTCTCAGTGTATTCCATAGGTTCCTTTATGTTATACTGGCATTTTCCTTTGATTTTGAGAATGAATTTCTTCCCTGATTTTTTTTTTTAATTTTTTTTAAAGGCAGGGTCTCAGTATCTCACTTACACTTGCTTTGAACTAACTATGTGGCCCAGGCTGGCCTCAAACTTACAATATTCCTCCTTCCTCAGTCTCCTAAGTGCTGGGATTACAGGTGTGTGCCACCATGTCCAGCTTTCTTCTTTAATTCAACTCATTGACATTTTTTAAGAATATATTGTTTAATGTCCATGTGTTTGCATAATTTCTTTGGTTTCTTTTGCCAGTGATTTCCAGTTTCATTGCAACATGATATAATAATATATGTGAGATAATTTTGATTCTTTTGTACTTACCTAAGCTTGCTTTATGGACTAACATGATTTGTTCTGGAGAAAGTTTCTTTTTTCTGAGAAGAATGTATATTCTGCCATTATTTAATGGAATATTTTGTAGGTATCTATTAAGTCCATTTGTCTAGAGGTTTGGCTCAACCCTGATTCCCTTTTTTTTTTTTTTTAACTTTGGTACTTCTTGTAGTTCATTTGTGACAGTGGAGTATTGAGGTCTCTGCCAATGTTTAGCTGATCTTTCACATATAGTAGTGTTTGTTTTATAAAGCTGGTTTTGCTGGTCACACACACATACACACACACACACACACACACCCCTACACACCTGTCTTCCTGTTGAATTGTTCCTTTAACCAACATACAGTGACCTTTTTTGCTTCTTTTGGTCAAATTTGGCCTGCAGTGTATGTTGTCTGAAAATAGGATACCTGCTCTTGCTTGTTTTAAGGGTCCCTTTGTGTGGAATATTAATTTCCATACTTTCATTTTTAGTATATGATTTTTTAAATTACATAATGTGTTTTTTACAATTTTCCATGCCATTGGGTTTTCTTTTTAGATCTAGTCTGCCAATTTGTATCTCTTAATTTGGAAACTGAGACTTTTCACATCAGAAGTTAATATGTGAAATCCTGGCTTATTCCTGGCATTTATTATTTTGATATTGCTGGTTCCATTTTTTAAACTGTTATTTTCCTCTTTTGCTGAAGCACTCACCTTGGGCTGTGTATTCATTCCATTGGGCTGTTTTTGGCATGGTTGATCTCATTGTCTTTTTCTAGCATATCTTTGGAAGTGTTTTATAGCTCTGGTTCGGTGGTCATGAATTATTTAAAGTTCCTTTTGTCATGGAAACACCTCTTTCTCAATTTTGAAAGATAGCTTTGCAGAATACATCAGTTTGATTTGAAATTGTTTTCTTTCAAGTATACAAACATTTCAGTCCCAGCTCTCCTGGCCTTTAATATTTGTGTTTAAAAGTGTGCTATAATTCTAATGGGTTTACCTTCATAAGTAATTTGTTATTGTTTTTCTAGCTATTGAGATTCTGCTCTTGTTTGGGATTTCTGCATTTTTTACTATGATGTCTTGTGGAGAGCATGACTCATAAGGAATCTTTTCAGATCTCTAATTTTTGATAAACTGATGATTCATATTTTGTGTTGTATTGTTAAAGCCATTCATTTTATCCGTGTCTTCTGTAAGCTCGCTTATCACCTTTGTTAAGTCCCTATCATCTTTGAGTGCACCAAGCACTGTCCTGATCTTTTTAATTTTGTGTATTAAGCTGTTTGGTTTTGGTTTCCTCTCCTTCAATGCCCTACAGATGAGCTTTGGAAACTTGGAAGCATTTGGAGGCATTTTATTGTTTTGTCTTCTCATGTTTTATTGTGTGTGCATGTTGAGGTTTGTGGGCTGATTATAGTTGGCTTTGTTGCTAATGTGGAAACTTTTTAGTCAGTGTTTGCTTTTCACTTATGCACTATAAACATGGTAAACTATAAATCTTTGCCTCTGTCTCGAGACCCGACTGCCTGCATTAACTTGGGAGGATAGTAGAGTGTGATTGGTGCAGCACCCAGTTCTTTTTAAACGAGCCATAGTATTGCTGACACAAAGATAAACCAGTTCCTTACATATAGTAAGCAAAGTAATAGCAACAACTGTGTGACAAGAGCAACACAATGGGTAACAATAAGCAGAGAGCAACTTGATGTTGAAATATCATAAAGATCAACAAAAGTTACCAGTTAATTGTAGAAAAGAGATCTATAGTAATAATATAGACACAAAGAGAAACCAGATGTGATATCCAGTAAATATCGTTTAGATGGTCATCTCTACTGCTCTTAACAATATAGAGGAATTTAATGATTAATAGCACAAAAAATAAATAATAGATAAATAAAATACTTGCCTTCTAGAGCTGGGGAGATAGCTCAGTAGAATAAGCACTTGCCTTGCAAGTGCAAGGTCCTGAGTTCAATCCCCAGTCCCGCCAAAATAAATAAAGAAATAAATAAATGGCCCAAACAATTTGTAGCACAGAAATCTAAAGGTTAGTAAAACTTAATAGTTAACATCTAAAAATTATGTAACTAAACTTCTAAAGATTAATAAAGCTTAATCGTTATATTAGTAAAGATGGAGGGTATGGAATGGGAAAATGAAAGATGTAAAATTTGAAAAGTAATGTAAAAGGAGGTGAGGAGAATGAGAGAAGAAAGGATCACATTAAAAAGTGTGAGAAAATTAATCGAATTAAAGAAAAGAAAAAAGAGAACGAAATTAAGAAAAAATAATAAAAAGCTCAACATCTCTCCAAAAAAGTATTCTAAATGATTAGCCCAAAAATAATTTCTTAGCCAGGCTTGATGGTGCACGCCTGTAATGCCAGCACTTGGGAGGCTGAGGCAGGAGGATCAGCGTGAGTTTGAGACCAGCCTGGGCTACAAAAGTGAGCTCAAGGCCAGCCTGAACGGCATAATGAGACCCTGCCTCAAAGAACAAAACAAAACAAAAAAAATAATAATTTCTCCTTGTTTTTAAATGAGTAGTTTGGTTCGAGGGACTGGAGTTTTCAGTCTCTCTGCTCTACATTTGTTCCAATTTCTTGCTATAAATCAAGCTAAACACATCCAGCTGCTCACATGGCACAGGGCTGCCTTTAACTTTCCTCTGCCATATCAGTGTGTCTGCTACCTTTAAATTCAGCCTCCCACAAAGTCTTAGGACCTGTACACAATTTCTTGCCAGTGTATGACACTCATGGCCTGGAGTCCAATATCTGTATCTTTGCTCTGAACTAAAACTTCGAGAGCCTGGCTTTTACTGTCCACGTACTTGTTAGCATTCCAGTTGTCTGAGCTGTAACCAGAATCACCCACCCAGTTCTGCATGCAGTGTTCTAGGCCCTCACTGCCCTTCCTTTCCATTCTGCAATAAGCCATTTCCAAAGGACTCTGAACTATGTGATGAGGCAAAGGTGCAGTAGTGACTCCATATCTCCACTACTAAATTTCCATGTTAACCAGCATTCCCGCTGCTGGCACAAAATATTTGACTCCTGTGACTTCTTAAATACAGAAGGCTCTCCTTCAGCTCCTGGTTTCAGGGATATCAGTCTGTGGCTGGTCAACCTCAAGGCAGAAAGCTGGTGAGAGGGTGGAGCGGAGTTGTTCATGGCATACTGGCCAGGAAGCAGAGCACAGGGGGAGAGTACCAGGGAAGACATACCCCAGTGCCCATAGCTCCCTGGGCCCACCTCCTAAAGCACAGTTAGCCTTGAACAGTACAGGATTAATCCAGTAATGAACATAATGTCCGTGATGCCGTCACCTCTCTGCTAAGTTTTATAATGATGGTGAGCCCGCACACTGCATAATCTGCAGATTACACGTAGCTCTCCATTTCAGGTGCTTTATCTTAGTGGCGTTAACACTGAAGTAAGGAGATTGTGACGTGTACAAGGCAATAGAATTCCTTTTTTGTGTGGTACTGGGAATCAAAGGGACCTTGCACGTACAAGGCAGGCGCTTATGCTGTTGAGCTATCTACTCGGCCCTCCTTTGGTCTTTTTAAAAAAATATTAATATTTACTTTTTCCTTTATAGTATGCATGATATTTTAGTAATGTGGTGTAGACCAGCTTATAGGTAACTGTGCATTTCGCTCCGTGCCAACATATTTATCTATAGGAATACTTAGTCACAGTAACATGCAGATTGTAACTATGACAGTATCTAATCATAGAGATTGTCAGTGAGGGGAGAGGTGTAATAGGCAGAGGTTGAATAATTTAAAATACAAGAGCAGTTATTATGGATTAATTAAGATATTTTTATATATAGTTAGCAAGAGTCATTTAGAGATTGTTCAGATATTTAACTCAGCATAGATATAAAATCGCTATTGCTTACATAAGAGTTTAATGGCTGGCACCCAGTATACAACTTTTCAGATAGTTTGGATAGTCCCAAGCTTTCTTTCATATAGTGGCTTTTCCTTTTCTGGTTATAGCTGACCTTTATTAGTCATTTTTAATTAGTGGGCAGCTGCTGTAAATGTTTTGTGTTTTGTTTCTTCTTTGAATAGGGAATATTAAAATAACTTCTAGAAATTTTAAACAAACCACCATAAATCAGATAGTAGGAGGTAGGTTAACTTTGATTTTTAGATGTCCTAAAAGTAATAAGGATTGCTTTTATAACCAGAAAAATAATTTTAAAGAGTTAATAGAAATACCTTCTAGTACTAGACTAATAGCACTTTACATTTCTTCTCAATTACCTACGAAGAAAAGAGAAGGTGTATGGTGAGGAGCAGATAGGAAAAACATTAATAAAATGGGGGAGAGCAGCAACAAAAATAATATAACAAGTTAAATTAAATTTGTTATAACAATATGTGCCATATAAACTCAGTTTTTACAGCAAAAGCTAACTAAAAATTACAGTTTATGCTGCATATGACAGATACAGGTAGAAGTAATGATTCAAAGAACTTGGAAAAGAAAGCCAAGCTGGGCAAGGCACATTTTAACAGAAACAAGCACTGCAGAAGGGAGTCATAATCTTCAGCTTGACAGAATTTAAAAGTAACCAATTGGAGATACTATATTGATGGTGCATGGAAGATGTGAAGGACCTATGTGTGCCAAATTAAGGGGAAGTAAAATGGTCAAGATTTTTCAAGAAATAAAACTTTTAGAACTTAGTAATAACTTAGAGATTTTAGATTATTTTTCTATGTGGCAGATCAAGCATTAGTTTGGCTTTCTGACTTACTTTTTTAGTTGATGAATAAGACAAGAAACTACATAATTTGAATACTTTTATCTTAATTATTAAACTGTTATCTTAATTATAAAGTCTTGGGAACTAGTGACTTACTGAACTTTATTGTTTTATTATATGGTACAGTCATAAATTATTTCAGATGGTCATGTGGAAAATCTAGATTTGGTGTTCATTGTGATCATTTTAATTTTTAACATAGTTATGCTACTCATGTGGAGAGAAGTAAATTAAGAGTAAACTGACTGAACTATGTAGAATGTTGAGAGTTTTTTTTTTTTTTTAACCTCCAGTTCTTTTTAGCCGCTATCTTTCACAGTTCAGTCCCTCTGCACTTTAAATTCTGCATCAACAACTGAGCAACTTCAGTGAAATATGATGACCTTTATAGGTGTTATTTTTTTGTACCCATGAATAAATTCATTAAGTATTAAACATCAACTTCCATTCAGCCTGTATGCTCCTAAATCATGCTCTGATAGGGCAGGGGTGCCACGCAAGCAGAGGGGCTGAGTACTGTATCTGGAACAGGGAAGAAAGGAGGGGAAAGCAGGTTGGGAAGCTTTGATGGAAGCAGTCTGGACTTCTGACCAGGTCTTGGATATTAGTAAGAATTTATCAAGTGAACAAGGAGAGAGTTCTAGATTGAGGAAATAGGAGGCACAGAGGCAGAGATGGTACATTTTACTTTTGAAATAAAAGCAAGCATTCATGTGACACTCAGCATGGGCTTATGGCCAAGCGGAAATATCAAGCATTGTGACATTGGTAGCAGAACTGTAGAAGTGTTTTATGTCATATTAAAGAATATGGGCTTTAATGTTAAAGGCAGTGACTAACGATGGAAATGTTTTTCCTGTGGGAATTGGGGGAGGTATGGTAAGATTTAGTTCAAATGGGTACAGAGATAGCAGCTAGTAAGTGGACAGTTTGTGAGTCATGTTGGAGCCCTACTTAAAATAATGGCCAAGAGAGATGCAGATTTTATTGCAGATATGTAAAATGGATGGGCATTAGAGAGTATATAAAAGCTCTAAAAGTATATGCAAGATTTGTTATATGAATACATTTTCTTTGAGAAAGACCCAATAATAAATCTCCCCAGGTCATGTAATAAGAGTTTCAGGACAGATACACTATAGAGAGAACTGGAAGAACAACACTTACAATCTATGAAATTTAACTTTAAAATTTAGCTCTAATCTTTTTTTCTTTTCTTTTCTATGTCTTGTAGTGGATAGGCCAAAATCTCAGCAAGTTCGAACTTCTAGCACCATAAGGCGAACTTCTTCTTTGGATACGATAACAGGACCTTACCTCACAGGACAGTGGCCTCGGGATCCTCACATTTACTACGCTTCATGCATGAAAGACAAAGCTACTCAGGTAGAACTTGAAAATCACAGTCTGCTTTACCCTTCAGTTTCTGTTTTGATCACAGTAAAGAAAACAGAATGTAATTAAAGTGTCTCCTGGATTTTCTATAAAACAAACAAGAAATTCACTGCTTTGAATAAGCTATCTAGTAATTACATTTTATTATCTGACTTTTAGTTTTAACTTAATGTTTGATAAAGTCTATAGCAAATGGCTTTAGAAACTTAAGTTGTATTTTTAAGATTTGTTTTCCAGTAGAAATTAAAATAATGACTAGTAATCATATTAAAGGTATGTGTTTAACTCCTGGCCAACCAAGGTGATGCTGTAGCATTTTTTAAAAATGTTGTTATTGTTATTATTTTGCTTTTTTGTGCAAACCCAAGACAGAAAACTCAGAAGTAGAAAATGTGCTTTTTGTTACACTTTTTCTATTTCTGGAAGAACCCCTAGGCATTCAATTTGCAAAAGTTTTTCTCTCGTGTCACAAAAATATCTGAAAATATCTTTATTTATAATTATGTGACTTCTTGATCCTATCTTCATTAGTATTTTGTGACATTGTGATGAGTATTAAAAATATAAGAGGTGTATTTGGACTTAAAGAATCCTCAGTATAGTCATGAAGATAATATGTACATTTATAAAATTGATAATAGAAGATGTTGTATGAACTTGCTATTACATGAATGAAAGATGTAAGTAAATACAAAAGTCATTACAAAGAATATTTTAGGGGCTAGCCTGATAGCTGAGCAGACTAACGTGCCTGTTTAAGCAGAGCCCAGTGGCCGGGTTTAATCCCTAGCGTGCTGTGCCGCCCCACCCCCAGCATACTGAGATGGCAATTGAGACTGAGCGTGGTGGCCTGCTCCTCTAATCCCAGCACTTAGGAGGCTAAAAACAGGAGAATTACTACAAGTCTAATCTACATAATGAGACCCTCTAGACCCTGTCCTAAATACAAAACAAAACAAAACAAAACAAAGCAAAACAAAACAAAAAAACATTTTCATCTTTATGGGCTAAAATTAGAAGGACTAGGGTCCTCCCCTCCTTCTTTCCTCTTTTTTTCTCTTGTCTTTGATTTTTTGAGACAAGGTCTTGTTATGTAAGTTTAGGCTGGCTTTGAACTCACTGTGTAGTCCAGGCAGACTGCATAATCCTCCAGGGCTGGGATTACAGGCAGGTGCCAGCACACCAGCTCTCATTTCTACTTCCTGAGGAGGCTTAAGACCATGCGATTACCTGCTTCTTTGTGAAACATTGTATCAACTCTGCCTTTCTAATAATCTATACTGACAGTCTGTTGCTCTCTATTCTTTTACTGAAGAAAAAAATTAGTTTGATATGGGAAGCAGTGGAATTCTCAAATAGAAAAAGTAACAGAAACCTAGAGATAAGGGCCTAAACACTCAGGGAGATTTAAACACAGATCATTGAGAACCGTCTCTGTAGAAGAGCCAGAATCCCAAATGCTATCAGATGGACAGGTACAAGATAAAGAACACCCAGTGACCCAGAACTTAGTTTTTAGAAAGGTGTACAAGGGAGAAAGAACTAATTTATTGAACTTAGATACAAGCAGGAGGATAGAATTAACATTATTAACTATGTACCATATATTGCTTTATTTTTATGACTCTTGTTTTAGTTCTCATAAGAATATTGCTGTAGTACTCTGTTCAGGAAGCAGAGACTCAAGTTACTTACTTGGGATTGTGTAGCTAGAACATATTGAAACCAGATTTTGAACATAAGTCATGTATATTTTCACTTACTACAGTAACTAGTACCACATTAAAAAGAGTAGCTATTTTTATTACAAAAAAAAAAATAGATTCTACAACACAACATTTTACTGGCCATATGTTTTATGCTGACACTATCAGAAACATTGCAATGTCTCATTCCACTTAAACAGTAACAAAAGCTCTGAGGAAGAAGAGGCACCAGAAAGCATGAGTGGGAGACAGACAGAATGAGAACAACTTTGGGACTTAGTATTTCTGCAAGAGGAAAAATTCTTGACAGGGTGAGGTGCTGAAAGAGGTTACAGAACACAAGAAGTGGACTTAAGAACTAAGGCGTGTTCTCTGAGAGCGTGCAGTAGTAATGATGCGGCACTGGGCAGGCCTAGAGGAGGCGCTGGGAGTTCAGGCGTGGTGTGGAGGTACAAGAGTGCTCAGTATGTTTCTGAGATGCATAACTCCATCTGTACCCTAGTGATAATGAAATATAACTCAGGATACAGTTACCCGCCTAAGTGTGGTACTTGAAACCGAATATGACAAGTGCTGTAAACTCCTTGCGCTATTAGTAAGTGTAGACGGGTCTACTTGCACTATTTGGAAGGTGCGTAGTAAAGACATAGGCCCGCATTGCACTTGTGTATAAAATAAAGAAAGTTAGTGTTTTGTTGTGCTACTTTGACAAATCTTCATATGGACCTAGAAGATCAGGGCTGAAATAGAAATTCTTTAGGTTCTGTGCCAGATTATGTCCACATGGGTAAAGCCTGTTCCGCTGTCTGAGCCCAAGCCCTATTCCCTTCCCACTCCACGCTGCTGCATACTTTGAGGAACCTTTAGACATAAGCTTGCTGTCCCCTTCTCAGATCTTCACAGATTTGTGTCTATACCCTTTCAGGAAGTGAGAGCCAGGAAATGGGTCCTTCCACATCTTGGAAGCTTGGAAGTCAGGATTTTTGTTTGTTTATTTGTTTGGAAAGGAATTTCTTGTTGTAGATAGGAGCTAGTGTGAGTTGTCCACAGTAAGGCATGTGGTAATGGCCCCTCTGCTCCCTGCTTAGGAAGGGGTGCGGCTAGAAGGGCAGGATGGTTTAACGTACACCATGAGGTCCAGAGTGTGCCGATTTGCCTTGTCTGGGTCTAGGATAAGTTATTTATGAAACTGACATTGAAGGCCTTAGTTTTCAGATGAGGAACCCGAGGTTTAGGTAAGCGTATGGCTGTATCATTAGTTAAGTATAAACTTGAACTCAGGTTGGGTTGGCTGCCAAGCCTTTGCTTCTCTCCAGGTCTCTACTCCCTCTCACAGTAGCCAGTAATGCCCACTACACTCAGCTTAGGGCTTGCCTCAGGAGCATAAGAAATGGCGCTGGCATCAAGCATCTGTTAAGTTTAATTGAAGATACATGAGGTGAACAAATGGGATTTTTTTTTGTGTGTGTGGTTAGGATGTCATTCCTCCTAGGTTAATTTTTGAGTTTTGGAGGACAGAAGTAACAGCTTGCATTTATTTGTGGGTGCTGGGGAAGAGGGGTTATACTTAGCCTGCTGCAGGTGTCTAGCACACGGCTGCCTCAGCGGGGCTGTGTCTGCAGTGTCTTCCTCTAACAGTCTTCCTGTCATAGGGTTTCGATTACCTTAATTAGCAAGGCTAGAATTGAAATTCCTAATACTGTTTAAAATATTTCTTGTTTAGGGCTTTTAAAAAAGGAGTAGGGGGATGGGGAGATAGCTCAATAGAATAAGCATTTGCCTGGCAAACACAAGGACCTGAGTTCAATCCCCAGTTCTGAAAAAAAAAAAACAAAGAAAGAAAAAAGAAAAGGAGTAGGGCAGTGTTGTAAAAATGACTATCCATGCATCTGGGGGCAGATCATGTATTCAGAGGAGTGCTCACTATGAGGGAACTTGTAGGGATGATGTAAAGGTTATCTATCTCTTACAAAATAAATCATACGTGAAAGTTATATTGTACAACATGATGTGTTAGCATGAGAATGTGCTGTGAAATGGTAAAGTCAAATTATCTAGGATATGCATTACCATGTATCATCTGTGGTAAGAGCCTTTACAATCAGTACTGCGTTCCCTCGCTTGCCAAGAGGCCAGTGAGTCTGAGGAATGTGTTCTAAGGCAGACTTGTTCTCCTGGCACACTGCTACACACCCGAGTGGCACAGTTCACTCGGTGGGCCTCTTGCTGAAGACACAGCACACAGGAGGTTTATGAGGCTACTGCTGCCATCCTCCTTTACAGTAAGCTTTTGTTTACTGTGCATGGTATATTTTTGCTATTACAACATACTATTTTATAGTGAATTTGTGTGTTTCAGTCGTGGAGGTTAGACCTCAGACCTTGTCCATACGAGATGAGTGCTCTACTGCTGTGTTATATCACAAGCTCAACAATAATGCACTTTTGAAAATTGAATGCTATACCTTGAAAAATCTTTATTGACTTATTTGGTAGAGGATCTTGCTACACGTTCAGACTCGCAGTGATCCTCTTGTCTCAGCCTTCTCAGCGCTTGGATCATGGGCATGTGCCGTCACGCTCCCACTCAGTGGCCAGCTCCATGTGCCTGGGGGTAGGGCCAGTGCTGGTGCAGCATGCAGTAACGGCGATCGCGCTCGGTCCTTGCACTTCCCAGGCAGGCACTTAGACCACTGAGCTATATCCTGAGTCTTAAATGCTGTTCTTAATCACAGAAATGTTTGGTATAGATTTGCTCTTCATAAATGCTCACCTCCACGTCAGGCTTCATGTCTTCTAGTAACAGTGATCAGGTCTTGTTCACTGGTAGACTGCATACTTAGCTTGGACATGGCCTTAGTCGGACTTCCTCCACTTCTGTTATGATTTAAGTGGGTATCTTGCTGGGTGTGTGTGCTTTGCCTTTGCCCAAATGCCATTATGCAGTGCTTCCTGCGTGCTCTATATTGGCTTTAATTCTAGTTACGGCGATGTACAGTAGATGTTTAAGTTTATTCATCCTGTTGTTTCTCAAATTTTGTGTCCTTTGGCCAACATCTCCACAGTCCCTTCCTCCAACCTTGGGTCACCACAATTGTACTTTTGTTTCTGCGAGCTACCTATTGTATATCTGCACAGACGTTTAGGTTGTAGGTGTGAATGTATTTGTCAGAATTTATCCTGGTATATACCTGTGCATTGTATCATATGACTTTTAGCTTTAAAAATCTATAGTGCAAATGCAAAGTACTGAACTCTGAGAAGTGTAACAATAGAATATGCTGTTGTCTGGAACTTTGAGATATGTAAAGAATTAGAAAAGATAGATATGTGGTGAAGCAAACATACAGAAATGTTTTGTAGAGAACATTATCGTTATGGATATTCACCCAGCACGGTTGTTTGTTTTTTCTTTTTGCCATAATAAAAATGAGTACAGACCCAAGGTCTTTGTATCTTAGGCAAGTGCTCTACCACTGATTGTACCCCTAGCTTTTAGTTCTTCTGTTTAAAATATTTCTTAGACAATGTTAAAAAGAATTAGTTGAATTAAGTCACTGAATTACTTGCTGTTCTCTCTGTGCTGGGACAAAATGCCCAGTATCCAAAGTTAAGGAAGGAAAAGTTTATTTAGCTCACAGTCTGTGGAAGTTTCAGTCCATACTCGGCTGATTCCAAGGTGGAGTAGCACTTAGTGCCTGGTTCAGTACCTGATTCACAGTCACATGCTCATCTTGAGGACTGAAAGACAGGACTTTGGTTTTCTTTGAGATGCATCTTGCCATGTTTCCTAGGCTAGGCTAGGCTTGAAATTGAGATCCTTCCACCTCAGGCTCCTCAGTAATTGGGATTACAAGTGTGTCCCATATACTGGGTTAGACATCACATGTTAGTTTTTTGTTTTGTTTTTTTCTTCAGTGTTGGAGACTGAACTCAGGACCCTGCACTTACCAGGCAAGCACTTATTCTACTGAGCTATCTCCAGGGCAAAAAAACAAAAAACAAAAAACAAACAAACAAACAACAAAAAAAAAAACCTTGTGAAGTTTTTTTTGTTGTTTTGTTTTTTGTTTTTCTGGATCAGGCTGCCTGAAGGGCAGGACTCATACTCTATGTGGAGGACTGTGGTCCCCCGTGCCTGAGTGACTTTGCCAAATCAGGTTCTTTAATCAACCTGGCAAGCCTCTGGGACAAATTTTTAATTCTGTGGTTGAATATGTTTTAAACCGGAAATTAATATGCATGTTTTATACAGTAGCCAAACATAAAAATAGTCTGTATACCAGTAAGGCAGGTTGTTTCCTGTTGTATCCCAGGCAGAGGAGTGATGGGAGCTCCTCGCAAATGTCAGCGATCTCTTTTTCTGGCACATGGCGGTCTTTTAAGTGAACTGTGGCAGTGAGACTTGTTTTGGGGAATTTCACAGAGCTGGTGCAATCCCTCTGTCAAGACGAGTGGTGTGGTTTCCCACTCCAGACCTGACCCATGCACATGGTGCAAGCAGGAAACTAACTTGGATAGTTTTAAACCATTGGGATTAAAAGGTTGAGTAGCTACTGTTACGTAACCTGGTCTCTACTATGCAGAATACATCCACTTTAAACAAACTTATAGGCCTTTTAAAGCATGATGCTAGTTTTTATACTAAAGACTTTTATAAAAGTTCAATTTAGACATAACAATCAGTATCAAAATAGAATGAAAGAAAGAAAAAAAAAACCCTAAGTAGTACAAGTCCCTCCATCCTCAGTTTGGTCATTCATTTAATTAACGTTTTTTTACCTTGAACTTTTAAAAAAGGCTTAATAGTTCATTGTCATGTTTGACCTTTGAGTTTTGTAGGACTTGTTTGTTTGTCTTCTTTTCTGTTAGAGACAGGATCTTGCTCTATGCTTCATGCTACCTTTGAACTCACTAGCCCAGGCTCCCAAGTGCTGGTATTGTGGGTGTGCACCACTGTTCTTGGCTAGTTTTACAGATTTTAATCTCTTTTGTCTTATATGGATAGAAGCAAATTTTTCTCTAGTCCATCCAAAGCAGCCCATAGAACAGACTGCTGCTATCACCCCTTTAGCAAGCCATCGCTTGAGAAATGTTTCTTAATCTAGAAGGCTTGGTGGTGTGACTCTTCTATGAATATTTATAGCCCTTCCTTAATTGTCTCGGAGTGCTTTTATTGCTGCCACATTGGAGGATTCTATTAGGCTTTCTTTTTTGTTGTTGTTTTAATTTTAAGGAAGGGTCTGCAAGGTGTTCAGGGTCCCATTACTAGATTGGACTGGTAGTGATCTGCCTGTTTACAGCCTCCCAAGAGCTGGCATTACAGGCACGTGCCACCATGCCCAGTCTCATTAGCCCTCTCAGTGTGCCCCGGGAGACAGGGCCAGCATGGCAGGCCTTGGGCTAGAACCCCTGGCCCCAGCGGCTGCTTGCAGGCACTTTAATCTGCTGAGCTATTTGGCCAGCCCCCTGTTAGTTTTTTTGAAGGGAGCCATTAGTTCATATATTGTTCCATCAACTTTATATTCCTGTATCTGGTAATTTGAGCAACTCCTGTGAAAATACGCAATATAATAATCATTTTTAATATCTTGTTTTGAAATTCTGTATCATTCTTAGTGTTTATTACTGCTTTTAAAATGACAAAAAGAAGTATTTCAACATATACTTCTAGGTTTTATTTTGTTTTGTTTTGAAATAATACCATTTAGTGGTAAAATAATCCGTGTACTTTGGAAGGGCATGAATAATAGCCACTGACTCCTTGTACCGCCTCTTAAAATAATCACTAGTAACAGCTGCATTTTTTGAGGAGGCTACATGTTTTGGGAAATTTTCTGTATCTCTAGAAATTTAAACACACAGCATTCCCTGAGAGGGAATCACACTGGTCTCTGACTTGGTCTTTCTGTAGCTCACCCTTGTTCTTGTCTCCAGTGGCATTTTACTCACTAGGCGTTACACACTGAATTTTGCTATCAAGCATGTGTGCTTTGTATACAGCAAACACATAGGTTTATTTTATTAGGTTTTTAAAAAAATTTTATTCAGGACTGATTGTATGAGAAATGCCATACTGAATGTGTTGTTTTGACTCGATTTATAATGTAGTGAATTTCTTTTTTGTGGGGTGTGTGTGTGTGTGTGCGTGTGTGTGTGTGTGTGTGTGTCTAACCATAACCAGCTGTAGTGGATTTCTTAATTATTTAATATTTGGTCCATGACTACATTTGTAGAAAAATGCTTTTTTTTTTTTTTTTTTTTTTTTACAGAGATTCAAAATAAACGTAGTGACAAATAAAATGTTTATTAATGATTGTGATATGAACATTGAGCATGAAGCCTGAATATTTTCTTTTTCATGAAGTAATCCTTAGGTTAGTATACTTGCTTCATAAAAGGGTTTTGCAAGATTTCCTTCCTTGTGCTCTAGTGTGGTGTAAATCTTAATCTGAATGATCTGTTACCTGGATCAGAAAGAATTTTATCTATGAAATTTAGTAGCTTAGTGTGTGCTGGGAGTATAGCACTTTAGAAAAATCTGGTTTTGTTTTGATTGTTGTTGTTTTGTTTTTGTCTTTTTGAAACAGGGTTTCAGGATGTAGTTCAGACTGGCCTTGAATTCATTGTCTAGCCCAGGCTGGCCTCAAACTCACAGTGACGCTCCTGCCACAGCCCCCTCATGCTGGGACTGCGGTTGTGTGCTGCCACCTCTGGTGGTCTTGCTGTCTTCCATGCCTGTTGGCTTCTTTTTGTTGGATTGGAGAGAGATTTCAAAATTTGTGTTTTTTGAGCTGGGAGTGGGGCAGGAGATTGCTCCAGGCCAGGATTTAGCCCCATGGTGAGTCCCTCTTCTCAAAAACCAAAAAACAAACCAAGCTTGTATTCGTAAGGGATAAGAAAAAGGATGTTAGATTTTGTATCAAATTCTAGGATACAGAGGCTTCCCTTTTCCTAGATGATTTTTAAAGAGTTTTTTATTATCTTAATTTTGGGAATGTAAACTATGACACGTTAGCATGTCAAAAAGTGCATCAAATAGCATATTTTAATGCTAGCATCTTAGCATCTTTCCCTAGTAGTCTATTTTGAACAGATCTATAGTAAGTGCTTAGCATTTGGCTTTAACGTAAACATTCAATAAAACTAATTAACCTAAAACTAAAACATAAGAATTCTTTGCTATTGAAACGATACTCAAGCCTTATTTTCCATTCTCAAAGGGAGCTTGGTTAGAGAATTCTTTATAGATAATGTTCCCCACATAGTAATAGTTAAGAAAAAGAAAACTTTATTTTACCACTCTTATCAGAGACTCATTTCCTGACCAAGAGTCACACTTGATACAGCTGTTTGGGCTTCCTGTAGCCTTGGTGAGGAGCTTGCTGCTGAAATCTGCTTACAGGCAGCAGTTGCTGGGGCAGTCAGTGTGGGGACTTCTTCCTGAAATGGAAGCCAGTCTGAAGGTCTGGGGAGGAGCATGTAGACTGCCTCTCTGGAGCCCAGACTGTCACTTCTGTGGAGCTGGTTCTCTCCTGGCTGTCGCATAAATGTATAAGGACTCATTGCTGTTCAGGATTGCCTACGCTGCTCTTTTTAACCATCATCTGATTATGACACAGAGGAGTCTCTATCCTAAGGTCTACACCAACGTAGTCATGTTTCTGGTTTAGGAAGCAACATTTTGTGGTTGCAGAAGGAGTATATTCAGCAGTATTATAGGAAAATACTACTGTGGCCAATATATTTAATGTTTTATTAATTAACCTGAATACTGTCTTTTTTTCTATATTTAGTACAGGGTCTACAGGGTCTCATGTAGATCAGATTCATAGTTAGTCTCCTGTGTTCAGCTTCCAAAGCACTGGGATTACAGGCATGCACCACCATGCCCAGTCTCAGCTGGGGATCGAACCCCAGCCACTGCACTCTGCCTAAGCAGATGCTTCAGTCTGCTAAACTATCAGCCTGGCTCTTCTAAATACTATCTTTAAAATGATCAGAAACTCAAAATTGTACTTACAGATTTTTACTAGATACTATGTTCGTTTGTTGCAGAAGTAAAAGGTGCATACATAGCAGAGAGCATTTCCCATAGTGCTATGACTCACTGTTCTCTTCCTTGTACTTCAGACATTTAGCTGGAGGAGAATTAGTCTGTTTTTTTTTTCATTCGTTGCTAAACCTTTGCTCCTTCACTTGCTTTAGGTAAAATTGTGAAACAGGTTCTCTTTATGTGGAGTAAACTTCCTGACTCTGGTTCCCTGACCTTTGTCATCTGATACATTAATTCTCACCTACATACTTCATAAAAACTGTGACTTTATCAGAAACCCTGCAGTAGTATTAAACAGCATTTATTGTATGTTGTTTGTTAGAGACAAGGCACTTTAAGAATCAGGATCAGAGAACTGAGATGATGGTTTAGAATTTGGCCACAGTGCAAAGTCTAGCATGAGATAGGAGTGTGCCTGTGAAGGTATTCATATTTTTGTATAAATGAACAAATAAATGATTGAAATAGGAGATGTCTTATTGGGAACCAGTATAAAGTAGCAGATTGTTTTTCTGTCTTACAAGAATTCTCTTTGAGTTTGAGGGATGTGGTCAGAAGTACATACCAGAACCACTCGAGCATCTAGCCCAGTATCTGGTTCGTAATAGATACCAGTATGTGGTAGCTACCCTTGTATTAGAATATAAATATTTCACTATCAGTAAGCTTAGATAGAATAATATAAAGTTAAGTAGAAGTCACTATTAACATAAAAAATGGATTAGACACTTAGGAACACTAAATTTGGATTGGTAGAAACTGACATCAAAATGACACATGTAACCCTGGAGTGTGAGAGGGTTCTGGAGTTCAGAAAGCTGTTCCTCGTTTCATGAGCAGCAGCTATTGTCTGTCTTCTGCACAGTATTGCAAACACGAAGTGCTACTTCAGATTTATAGGTCCGAGTCTAGAAGAGGTTTATCTTATGGAAACTAGTCTCTCTCCCATGTTTTAGGTTGCTATCAGCTGAATACTGTTAATTTTACAGCTCCAGTGAGTGTTTATAGAATCAAGTGAAAGTGTATTTGACAGTATCCCGTAGTCTCCTACTTTGCTGGTTTTTGATAATGTGTGAGAGATTTATAAAAAAAAAATCACATGTTAAAATCTAGCCAGAAAAATGAATGGGTACAGGGTTAATGTGACAGTTTGAGTGAGAATCTCTGGGTAATTTTTGTTTCTCTGGTGTGAGACATTTTTCAAAGTTTAGCATCTATTAGAATTGTCCAGAGATGGAAAACTAAAACCAAAACACACAGATATCTAGGCCTTTACGAGTCCTTTTGGAAAAAGCTTCGGACTTTCATATCTTGAAAAAGAATGTGTTCATAGTAGGAATTACAATGTTTTGAAACTGATAAAGCAGAGAAGGGTATTGCCATTGCTAGATTGTGAATAAAGATATAAAAATGAAAGTGTCTTTCAGTAGTCTTAAGTTTCTTGGTTGACCCAGAAGAAGTAAGTTTTCTACTGTGCGCTCATTTTGAAGGCTGTGCAGTACTACTGTGTTACGTTCGGCGAAGTGGACCTTCATAGGAAACCAGAGCTGAGAGGATGGACTCAAGGGCTTGAAAGCTTTATGGCCTGCGCTGGGAAAGTGGGAAGTGAGAGTAAAAGTGACCTTTTTCACTTTACAGGCATCCTTTTTATACAGAGTGGATTTTTTTATGCTAAGCATATTTTTATCGGTAGTCTTATAGATAGGCTTGGCTCTATCTTAGTCAGGTGTTATAAGAGATTCCTTTTTTCTTTATGGGTAAGTGAAGGCAGCTAGAAAGGAAGAATGTTAAAAATGTAATGGTTGAAAAATTAAACTATTATGTAACTATAATAAAATCACTGAGGATTATATTTCTTTCCAAGTTACTTAAGGATCTGTGCTTTGCAAATGTTAATAAATATACTTATAAAGTATTATGGCATCATATAAATAATAAGTGAGGTAGGTTTTTGAAAAGTGTACCTGTGTGTGTGTGTGTCCATGTGTGTGTGAAAGAGAGAGAGGTAGAAGATTGAGCTTTTGGAATTCATTTATACATGGGATAGAGAAATACATACAATTTCTCTCAAATTCATTTAACCATGGAACCCTTTTATCATGCATTCTGATAAAATGTTTGGTAATATGAAAGGAAAATCACTTGCTATTTCATGTGATTATTTTCCTAATTGAAACATTTAAATTTAAACGTTTTTGAAAATACTTAAGTTTAACAAGTCAGGTTCAAATTAGTTTACCTTCCTGGACTTTTCAGCTACCCATTTAAATAAATATGAAAATAGCATAGCCACTATTATTTTTTCTCTGGGTAAAATAGCCTGCTGAAAGTCCATCATCGGTATCTAGAACATACTGATGGAAGCTGTGCTGGCTCTGCGCTGTTCTGTCTGGCAGCCCATAGCACACACCACTGCATTTACTGAGCATCTAAAATATGCTAGTATGATTTATAAACTGAATCACTTGCATGTAAAATTCGTTTTAAAGTGTAATTAGCTACATGTGGCTAAGACCCATTGTATTATCTGTAGAACAGATTTGCAAAGACATTTTATACTGTTTATTTTGTTATTTTTATATTTTTTTAATTTTTTTAAAAATTTATTATTTTTATTCTTGTTTCAGAACCTTTGTTTGCTTATTCACTCACTTTTATGGCAGGCTCCAAGGTCAGGGCTGGTGCAGCATGTGGTGCCGGGGATTGAACCGCAGTCCCTGAAGCCGCCCAAGCTTCCCCAAGCAGGGGCTTTAGACCACTGAGCCATCCCACCAGGCCCCTATACTGTTTATTTTAAATTAAAAATAATCAGATAGTAATCATGTGTACCTGTAATTCCAGCACTCAGGAGGCTGAGGCAGGAGGATCACTGTACATTCAAGGCCAGTCTGGGATATATTATGAGTTTAAGACCAGCCTGAACTACATAGTGAAACCCTCTTCTTAAAAAACAAAAACAAAAACAAAAAAACCTACATAAGTAAATAGGTAAATAGGTATGATTAAAGTTAGGGAGTAGTTTTAAGAAGTTGAGATTCTGATGAATGTGCTTAGGCAGGTTATATGTTTATAAATCTATAATCACAAGACTGGGAGAACTCCTCTAGGAACTTTCTCTCTTCAGAGGAGGATTGTTGAGACATGACCTCACTATGTAGCTGAGGCTGACCTTGAACTTACAGCATACACAGTCCAGGCTGACCTTGAACTTGTCGCAATCTTCCTGGGTGAACCTCCCAACCATGAAGGTTACAAGTGTGTACCACTACACTTCGTGTTTTTTTCACTTTTAAAAACCAGATCTTACTAAATTGCTTCATGACCACAGACATTCTTCTCTAGCTAATTTTTCTTTTCTTTTAGTTTATCCCTAAGTACCTTACTCATTTTTGTAGCCATTTTTTAATAAGAAATGACAATGTGACATTTTCAAAAACAGTATAGTAGTATATTCCCAATAATTGATGCAATGCATATTGTTGTTATCATAGTAGTTATACATAGCACAGGATGCAGACATGATAATTTTTCTGATCATTGTTGGTACAAAAAATTTCTTCTCACTGAGCTAAAAGAAAGTAGTAGTATACATAGTCCAGTATTCCATAATTGCAGTGGGTTATTGGTAGAACTGTCAATGTTATAAGCTGTTGATTTAAGTCTTTTACAGCTTAGCATACTAATCTAGCTTTACCTTTTATGCCTTGTGGTTAAACTTTTCTGTTGGGTGGGTAAGGGCAATGGATCAACAATGTATAGTGTGCCCAAGGAGAGTCACCTAGAAAGAAAACATCCTCTCAGGCTTTCACAGAGAGCAAACTGTTCAAGCAATGGCCGTGACTCATCCAGATGGCTGACACTGACAACAGTTCTACAAAGCACTGTACGTGGTTTCAAGGTAAATCCTGAGGGGATTTGACTAACCTTGGGAGATCCAAAAGTTACCTGTTTATAGCTGCATTCGTCAGGTTTTACTTAGAGGAACAGAACAGATATAAAGAATGGATATTAACACAAATGTACAATCTATAAGGAATTATAAGATTGGCTTACAATAGTCAGTCACAGAGTCAGATGAGGAAGTGGATAGAGGGCCTCTGCATACACCAGACTGAAGAATTCCATCCCAAGGTCTGAAGCTCGCTGCAGTGCTCCGTGTAAGTCTAATCCCTCGGCTGATGGGTCTACCATGGAAGACTGAAATGTCTGTGATGGATGCTGATGAGTCTGCGATGGAAGGCAAAAGATTCAAGCTGGAGGCTGAAGAGTCTGCACTGCAAGCCAGACAATGAAGTCCAGGTTGAATGCGAAGACTGAAGCTCCTCCAACAAAGTATAATCTTGACTCCTTCCTCAGCCCCTTTATAAAATCCCTTTGTGCTCAGTCACTCTGAGGTGGGCCCATTGTGCCCTAGGGTAGGATGAATTATGCCCCATGATGGGCCCTTGGTCCCACTGTAGGGAGGAGCCAATCATATCCTAGGCAGGCCCTGGTCACACTCTAGGGAGGAACCAATTGTGCTCCAGGGTATGATGCCCCCCCCAACATGGAACTGGTCCACTGAGTTATCCAGTCAAGTTGCCACAATGTATCAACCATTACAATAGCTAATTCTTTTATATAACTATTACCACATTTTGAAATAAACAGATTTTTATATTTCATTTTTAAGCAAAGGATGCTAGTTTAGAGTATGGTGAGAGGGGTTTAAGTTCAACCTTCAGCAGCTAAAAAGGCTGAAGAGGTTATCAGTATCAACATTAGAGCAGAAATAACTTAATCTGCTAAAAGACAAAAGAGGTAAAACTGGGCCAGAGAAATAGCTTGGAGTTCTAAGCAGCTGACTGGCAAGCCCAAGGACCTGGATTTGATTCCCGGTGCCACATGCTGTGCTGGCCTTAGAGTTCCAGGTACACCCTGCTGGCCACCAGGATCGGGTATAGTGGTTGGTGTACACCTATAATTCCAGCCCTCAGGAGGCTGAGAGAGGAGGATCACTATGAACCTGGGCTGTGTAGTGAGACCTTGTGCCAAATAAGTGAATCTTAAAAATTGATTAAAAGAGGTAAAACTTTGGAAGACATAAGTGTAGATAAGACTTTCTGAATAAAATCTTGACTTTCTAGAAGTACTACCAAGAATCCACACATGGAATCACAGTCAGCAATGAAGTAGAGACCTACAGGCTGGGGAGGTAGGTCAGGGGCACAAGTGCCTGCCCGGCAAGTGCAGGGCCCTGATTTCAACCCCTAGTTTCTCAGAAAAAGAGAGAAAGAAAGAAAGAAAGAGAGAGAGAGAGAGAGAGAGAGAGAGAGAGACCTACAAAATGGGAAAACATTGATAGCTACTCTTCTTGACAAAGGACTAACATCTAGAATATAAATAAAAAACTTTAAAGAATCAGAATCTCCCCACTTTAAATATTCAATCAATAAGTGGACCTCTGGAATGAATAGATATTTTGAAATGCAGGTGTAATGCAGTTGGTCAATACATACATGAAAAAATGTCCAGCATCACTGGCCACTTTATTTTATTTTAATCTTTTATTTATTTGGCACAAAGTCTTGCTATTCAGTTCAGACTCGTGGTGGTCCTCCTGTCTCAGCCTCTTCAGTGCTGGGATGACAGACATAGAGTACCTGGGATCAAACCCAGGTCCTTCAGCTTGCCAGGCAAGTGCTTAGACTGCCCAGCTAGCTGCCCTGCCTACTGGCCACTTTAGAAATGTGAATAAAACATTAAGATTCCAGCTCTAACACAGAGAAAATGTCAGTTGAGAAACAAACCAATCTCAAATACTGGAGAGGCTGTGGGAAGAAAGGAACACTTCTTTATTGTAGGTGAGGGTGTAAATTGGTGTAGTCACTACGGAAATTCCTCAAAAACTTGAAAATAAAATTTCATTTGACCCAGATACTGTCCTTTTGGGTATCATCCTAAAAGAGTTAAAACATTGTACTTCAGTGATATTGCTCATGTTTATAGCATATGCACTTTATAATAGGTCAGTCTCGGAAACAGCCTCTGTGTCCATCTACAACGTGATAAACTAAGGAAATGTGATATTTATACATACCTCTACCATAAAGAAAGATAAACTTAAAGCACTTGTAAGAAAATGGATGTACTCTGAGATGGTAATGTTAAGCTCCAACATCTCCTGTTTTCCTTCTATGAAAAAGTTAAGGAAAAAGAAGGGGGAAAATTTTTGGTTGTTTTTTTACTGTGTAGCTCAGGCTGCCTTGAACTGGCTTATGTAGCCTAGCCTGGCCTCAAACTCACAGTGATCTTCCTCTCAGCCTCCGAGTGCTGGGATTACAGGCATGCCTCATGGTTTTCTAAGTATATTTCTACTGTTGCTTTCTAGTTTCACTCCAGTATGACAGTTGACTTTGTAGGATTTCCATTTCTTTGGATATGTTAGGTCTTTATTGTTACTATGATCATGTTGTTGTTATTTTGTTGTTTGAGACAGTTTTTCTAGGCAGCTCAGGCTGGCCTCACACTCACTTTTTTAGCTTGGGCTGGCCCAGAACTTTTGGTGATTCTCTTGCCTCAGCTTCCTTAGTGCTGGGATTGCAGGCAGCACCACTGTTCTTGGCACATGGAGTAATTTGAATAAGAACTTAAGAAATCCCTGAATAGGAAAGCCTGTGAAGACAGACTAGCTCAGCAGTTGCCTAGATTTAGGGTTGAGAACTTGAGGGATGATAGAGCTAGTGGGTAGAGGGTTTTGTTAAACAATTAATTTAAATTTGAGTATCATCATGGTTGTACAGCTTTACTGAAATCCCCTGAGATTTACTTACCCCTAAGTTTTTAACTGTGTGGTATAGAAATTGCAATTCAATAAATCTGTTACTAAAAAACAAGTAGAAAAGAATGCTGGCATGAAAGAAGGTGCTAGAATATAGCAAGCCACAGATCGGGTTGCTTGCTGTTGGCAAGCTTGCTGTTATTAAAGCAGCTGCAAAAATTGTGCAGCTATTGACTTATCTCTCAGTCAGAGATACAACTTCATTGAAAAAGTTAAGGTTGTACAAAATGCAAACAGTGTTACGAATGTTGCTGTTGAGTAACTCTGGGGCACAGCGAAGCCCCACTCATTTTCTGTCAATGAATTCTTGGTTGTATAGATTGTGATCGTTGGCCAGGTGCTTCTTATGAAGGAGAATGCTACTCGATAGGTAAAATGACTAAGGCATATAGATTGTCAAAACAAAATTTTGACTAAAACTGTTACAGTTGAATAAGTTTGTAATAAATTATTAAGGAAATGATTATTTAGGAGGCAAGTTATTTTCAGCTAAGTTTGCTTCCTTTGGAATTGACATTAGCAGATACTAGGTTTTGCAAGTAGCTTATATATGCTGTTGTGTACTTACCTTTACATTTGCCGGCTGAATATACCCTTCTCTCAAATGAAAATCTTCCATCAGTAGTATACTCTTTAAGCAATTTATTTCTATATTTATTCAACTAACATTCAATTTTGGGGTATCATGCCTTTAAGAGACGGTAGTTTTCTAAACAGCTTTAATAATTTTGAGTGGCATAAAATAGGACTGGTACCTTCTAAGAGCTTATATTATAATTTAAATATTCTCTCTCTTTTGGATTATGGCCCACTCAGCCAGTCCTGGGGATGGGGCTGGCACAGCATGTGCTGCTGGGGATTGAACCTTGGTCCCTGCGATTGCCTAAGCTTTCCTAAGCAGGTGCTTCAGACTGCTGAACCATCTTGCTGGCCCTATAATGTAAATTCTCAAGAGAGGCTTCACTGTAAATGACCTTTTTGCTATGAAATTTAAGAAATTAAAGCTATACATACTGTGATAAGTATTATCCATTGTCTTTAAATAGTGATTTTTTACAACTCTACATTACACTGTATTTTCTCTTTTATTAAGATTAGTATTTTATATTATTTGATTTTAAATGTAATTTCTTTTACTATTTTATAACATTTGCAGTTTAGTGTTACAGTTAGATATTGTATCTGTTAATGGTTCAATAAGTAAGAATAGTGTTTTAGTTTAAATTCTATTGTTTTTAACCTTTTTTGAATTTTTAATGACTATATATACTTTTTCTTTTCAGTACTGGGGATTGAACTACTTGGATACATCCCCAGCCCTTTTTATTTTGAGACATGGTCTTCCCAAATTAGCTGGGCTGGCTTTAGACTTGAAATCTTCCTGCTTCAGCCTCATTAGTAGCTGGGATTATAGGCATGTGCCACAGCACCTAGCTGATAGTGACTATGTTTAATATAAAGATGTGTCATATGTTTCCAGGAAAGATCCTAACATTATACTCTTTCTCAAGTACCAGAAGAGTACTGTAACTAGCTCTGTACCTAGCTACATTTGGTACTTACATCAGTTACATAGCCCTGGTTCTGAGATCCATCTGTCATCTGCTTTCATTGTAGTTGGTAGCCATACTGCTTCATGTTCAGTTTGGCTAATCTCTGTAAAGAACAGCAATACTAACTAATAAGCTTCTAAAATTAATCTCTGAAGTCGGTAAGTTTGATGTTAATGTTGATGTGAAAATATCAAATGTTTTTGAGCAAGAGGATACAAAATGTCTAATGATGTCTAATTCAAAATATGGCAGTGTTTTAAGCTTTTTATGAGGGTCATAAAAATCTAAGCATTTAAAGGATTTTAGTGTAATTCTGTAACTTGTATATACTAAGAATTAGGAAGAGAGTGAAATTTCTTCAGTTTTCCTAATTTATATTTGTTTTAAAGACACCTAGCTGTTGGGCAGAAGAGGGAACAGAGAAGAGGTCGCACCAGCGGTCTGCGTCATGGGGCAGTGCTGATCAGCTCAAAGAGGTAAGGAGTTTCCGTTTCCAGTCTGTAACCTGTCATGGATCTAGCAGGCAGTTTCAGTGTTTCCTGGATGTAATTCTCCTATTTGTCTTAACATTACCTCTTTCAGCATTTAAGCGTTGGACCCCACATTTTGCTCAACAAGTTAGAGTTCTCCTTATTTATATCTTTTTGGTCCATTATGAATATTTGTTATGTACCCAGCCAACTCTAACATGTGTAGAATGAACTCAAATTTCATGTGATGGTCTCTACCTTGTATTCATTTTACTTAGATTTTTTGGCCTTTCTTCTTATTTTTAAACCATAGCACCCAGGGCTATTGATCATAATTTCGAATACTAGTAGGATAGGATTTCCTATTTCCAGTAGCTTTTTATAGTGATGTTCAGCATATTGCTTCTCTTAAGGACCCAACACAGTGGAACTCATATTTTTTACAAATAGTGTCTATGTCCCATTTCCTCATTTATTGTGAATAATGTGAAGGGTATCTTTGTGTTTGTTTTGATAAAATGGAAACTTGCACTGACATGTTAATGTAGTCTGTTTTACACACAAATGCTCCTTTCACAAGTAGTCATCTAATCTTCGTAATTATTAATGATGAAAACTGATTACTGACCAAGGAAACCAGTGCAGTTGTTTTGGCTTAAACCGTTAACGTGATGTATGTACATATCTATAGAGTGTCAAAAATGTACACACACTTCAGGGACAGTACTTTTTAAAATATTTTAATACCAAACTTATTGAGCTATCATGAAGTTACCTTTGCCCTGTATAATTACGAGAGATGGTACAGTGGTGGCCATGAGCTTCCAGACATGTATGAATAAAGGGAGCTGCTGCAGGGAGACCTTGGGTGTTGAGATGGCTGCCCATGTATTCTGTTTCTTTTCTAAGGGCTGGCAGTGTGGTGGGTTTTCTGTGCTATATGTCATACTCTAGTGTTCCCCATATGAGGTTAACACCATCTGTTAAAAAAAAAATCGTGCTATTTTTCTTTTTGTGAAGCATGTGTGTGTGTGTGTGTGTGTATGTGTGTGTGTGTATATATTTATATATATGTGCTTCTCTATCTATCTATCATCTGTCTATCTTTCTATCTGCTTAGAATTACAACACCTAGTTTTGGCTCTACCCTCTGGATCAGTCTTAGGCCTACTTAAATTGTTTGAAAGTTTACTATAGCAGTAAGCTATTTTTTCTTTCAGTGTAAACACTGCTGTGTCTCTCAAATTTTATATATATGTGTATATCTTCCAGACTTCTTGGTCTCATTTTCGTACTCTGTAGGTTAATGTGTAGATCTCATACACTGTTCGAATGGTCTATTAACATCAATTTGCATATGATTTTATTGTGTCAGGCTTTTATGTCTTAGATATACAGAAATTCGTAACTCCTATCTATTCCATACGCAAACCCATATGCACAAAATCAGTTTATTCACATAGAAGCAACAAAGAAAGGAAGTGTAGAATGTAAGCCTAAAGTAGAACTACAACTCCATTGATGGAATGCAAATAATGAAAAAGGGAAACTTGCAATTCTGTATTAGTCATCTTTCTGTTACTGGGATAAAATATCTGACACACAATTTAAGAGAATAAAGGTTTCCTTTTGCTTACAGATTTAGCAGTTTCAGCCCATGGCCATGGACTCCGTTGCTTTTAGGTTTGTAGAATAGTGAAACCATCATGATATTAAGGGCATGGTAGAAGAAAGCTACCCTCTGAATGGCAGCCAGAGAGCAGAGGGAGAGGGACTGAGAGGGGAATGGAGAAGGAGAGGGGGAGGGAAAATGAGGGGGAGGGAGAGGGAGAGGGAACAGAAAGAGAGGGAGGGAGAAAAGAGACAGAGTCCAGCAGACGCAAACACACTGAGAGAGAGGTGAGGTAACTAGAAATGAAATAATATTTTTTCAAGACATGCGCCTAGTGACTTCCTTCCTGTAACTGGACCCCACCCCTTACTGGATTCCTAGTCCCACTCTGAACTCAGCAGTGGGTCAATCCTCTGAGTCTGGTCCTGTCTGTGGGCTCCACCTCTTGAACGTTGTTGCCCTGAAGATCAAGCCCTTAGTTCATGAATCTTAGAGGATAGGCCATAAAGCATAACACAATGTTATCTCATAGTTAATTCAGTAAAAGTTAACTGCAAGATTTGGGGTAGTTGAACTACAACAGGATGATATGAGTCCAGGGCATATTAAAAACAATGACTGACATGACTGAATGAAAAGACTTGATCATTCTCCTCAGAGTTCTTCCGAAAGTGAGATAACATAGTCAAGACTGATAGAGTTTCCACCTATCAAAGATAGTGCTCTAAAGATTAACCAACCTAAACCAACTTTCTTTCATGAAAGTTTCTGCCTTTAGGGTAAACCTTAGTGGTGTTTTTCTCTGGGGCTGTCCTGCTTTCATCCTTTCCCTGAGTTCATTAGTGTGGCATTTGTGCCACAATGGGGCAGTTCTTGAAAACCAGCAGCTTTGTCCCTGTGGTGAAGTAGATCACTTAATACAAAGTAATAAAGAGTAACTGTGGTGGCAGGTAAATGGGAAGGACCAATGACTGTCCTAGTCTGAGATTGTACAATTTGGGACAAACAACAAATACATGGGTTAACAGAATTTAATAAAGAAGTCCAAGAGCTGAGACAGTCATGGAGACTTGTTAAGTACTCATCACATCCCAGGTTCATGAAGACCGCGAACATGAGTGGTAAAGAAAAGGAGGTTGTGAGGCTGCAAAGAGCTCAGCAGTCTAAGCACCTGCCTAGGCAAGCACGTGTCCGGCAGCACATGTCATGCCAGCCACCAAGACCAGGTGTAATCCCAGGGCTAGGGAGGCTGAGACAGGAGAATCACCACAGGTCCAAGCTGCGTAGTGAGACCCTGTACCAAATAAATTGAAAAACAGGAAAGAAAAGGAGGCCCCAGCCCCCTCACATCCTGATCAGGGGAGTCTGACAGTAGTAAAGGGTGCTTTGAGAGTGCTAGGGGAAATAAAACTAAGAGAAGAGCGTGAAGGCCATCAGCTGGGAGTGTGTCAATCCCAGGAACAGGGAGCAGAGAGCTGGTTGGCTTACGATGTCTAATGGGCAAAACACTGAAGTGATTACAATTACTAAAAAGCTAAGCTTCCAGTGATGGAGCCGAGACATCAGTGGCCACAAATAGTATGGGCAGCAAACTTTTAAGCCAGGAAGTCACTAAGACAAATAGAACAACATCAGCCACCATCAGAACTGAAGTTGCTCTGCTATCCATAATGTCCAGCATTTCGACAAAAATTTACACATATACAAAGGAATTAAAAAAGCATGGCACATACTCAGGAAAAAAAAAGAAGCAGACAGTAGAAATAGTATCTTAAGTGTCTCCATATGTTGGTTTTAGCAGACAAAGACATCAAAACAACTGTTATAAGATTTTCAGAGGACTAAAGGACACCATATTTAAAGGATTAAAAGGAAGTAAAACTGCAGATACTCCATAAAGTTTATTCAGTAAAAGATTCAACAAAAGTTTAGTCTTTAAAAGCATGATAGCTGAAATGAAACTTTCACTAGATGTACCTGACAGTAGTTTTGCAGTGGCAGAATAAATCAGTGACTGTGAAGACAGCTCAGTAAAATTTATGTTCCCTGAAGAACAGGGAAACAGAGGAGAAAACTGAAGAAAAGTCAGAAGAGTCCCAGAAGCCTGTGGGACAGCATATCTGTGTATGTAGGCCCAGAGGGAGACCCTCACTAGAAGGGCAGAGTAGAGCAATAGCCAATACAAAAGACAGAAAAGTAAAAGTAAACATCTTAGTTACTTAATGCTGAGACAGACTACCTGACCCAGAGTTACAGGAGGAAAGCTTTATTTCAGTCAGTTTGTGGAAGCTTCAGCCGTGGTCAGCGGGCTCCAAGGCAGGGGCATGCCAGAGGAGCAGCCCATGGTGTGACTGGCAGGAGGTAGCCATCTGCAGATGTCAGGCTTCCCGTGGCCTGAGACCTGCACCAGCTAACCACACCCAGAAGTGTGCTCAACCAATCAATGAGCTCATGCCCTGGTGTCACACACACTGTGTCCAGCCAGCTCTGAAAAGTCCTGCCTAGGAGGACCCAAAGCTTTGGTAGGACATGTAGACACAAGCCGTAACAGTAACATCAGAAGAATTTCCACATTTTGTTTTAGAAAATCTGTAGCTTTGAAAAACAGAAGTGACCCCAACAAAGAAAATACAGAGTTAGTAGGGACATTACAAACTTTCCGAAACCAAAGATAAATGCAAAACGTTGGAAACTGAAAGAAATGTAATTATATATGGGGCACTTAATCATCTTTAACAGGTAAGTTCTCTTCAGAGATGATAGAGACCCTGAGGTGCTGCTAAGAACAAAACAAAGCAAAACAAAACTGCTAACCAAGTATTCTGTCTGTATTGAGCAAAACAGGTCTTACAAAATGAAAGTGGAGAAAAGAGAGAGAGAGAGAGAGAGAGAGAGAGAGATTGATTGATCTCTGGATAAACAAAGATTGAATTTCTTTCCACTAGACTGTGACATAAGAACATCTTAACCCATGTGGAAAAACTGAAGCATGCTGGGAATAGAAATGCTTTCTCTTTTGTGGGGTTCATAACATAAACTATATTTGATAGTAATGGCATAAAGGAAGAATGAGGAAAAAAGACATGGATTTTGAGTGTAGTTTCTATTTCATTTGAATAATTAGTTAAAATTCAGTTTGGATAAATTAAGATATATGTAATAATTCCTAGGAAAGTTGTAAAATTGCTAAGAAAATAACCATAAAAATTTTAAGAATATCAGAGGACTTGAAGTTATATGCTAAAAAATACCATAAGCAAGTAATAAAGGGGGAATGAAAAAAATATATAACAAATATAAAACAACTAGAAAAATGACAAATCTATATCTGTTCATATTACTAATTGCATTCAGTGTGACTGGACTGAACATTTCTACTTAAACTGCACAGAATGACAAACTGGACAGAAAAATAACACTCAGCTATGGATTCTTCTAATAGGCCCTCCTTGGATTCAAAGCTACAAATAAGTGGAAAGAAAAAAGATAGTAAAATATATCAAGAAAACAGTAGTAATAAGCAAGTGGGGGAGGCTCAGTGACACCATGCACAGCGGATGATAAAACAGCAAGCATGTTGAAGACAAGTGGAAACGCGGCATATGGTGAACGGGTCAGCGTATAGGAAGACAGCACAATTGTGAACGTGCTTGTAAGTGTACGTACATCTAACTGGTGTTCCTAATGCACAAAGCAAACTGTAAGAGAGCAAGTAATAGTTTTACAATAGTAATCAGCGATTGCAACATACGGCCTCCTTACTGTGCTGAACAGCTGTCCAGACAGAAAGGCAGCAAGGTGATAGCAGCTTCAGCAGTACCAGCCCACTTGACCTAACTGGCACACAGAAAACACCCTCCAGTGATCCCAGAATACATCTTCTTGAGCTCAGGTAAAAGGTGTTCTAGGTTATAACATATTCTGAGGCATAAAGCAAGTCTCAGTAGATTTCAAAATACTAAATCATGTAGCAGAAATTATATTTTAAAAAGGTCTTCAGGTAAAAAATAAAAATGAATTTCTCATTTGTTTTGGTTCTTAATTTCATAACATACAGTTTCTATTCTGCCATTTGCTACAGATAGAAAATAGTTCACCTGATAGCCCTTCTCTCTCTGGTCTTGGGTCAGCAGGTTTATGTGACTAACATGTCACCAACCATGTGAACATGTGGGAATTGATACATTTTCGTGTGTGTGTGTGTGTGTGTGTGTGTGTGTGTTACTGGGAGAGAAAACTGGGGGGGGGGCATTGAGCTACACCCCCAAGCATTTATTTATTTATTTATTTATTTATTTATTTAGAGACAGGAAGGGTCTTACTCTGTTGCCTAGTCAGGACTCAAAACTTAACAACTCTCCTGCCTCAGCCTCCCTAAGTGCTGGGGTTATAGGCATATACCACCATGCTGAGACTCAGAAGCTGTCTTTTGAGATATTTGGTCATCTTGAATGTTAAAGTTTGTCATGTCTACCCATGTCATATAAAAGAGTATAGTAGCTTGAGATTCATAACTTCCCAAACTTCATTTTCAGGAAAAATTAGTTGGGTTAATATCTTACAGGAGGTTTTATTCTTTTTTTGGTGCTGAGGACCAAACCCAGGGCTTCCAGCTCACTAGGCAAGCATTCTACTGCTGAGCCAAATCCCCAGCCCCGTGGGTTAATATCTTTAATTGTTCAATAGAGAAGATATCTTAGTTTAGCTCACATTAGATTTTTAATTTTCATTTGTCTTTTCTTTTTATAATTATTTTATCTTCTTATGAGTTACTGCTTTGGTTCATCAGGTAGTATACAGTGGTAATTGTTGTGTTACTTTGAATTACTTTTTTATTTTTATATTTTTTATTCATTTTAATGAGAAAAAAGATAAAATAGCAATGAAACAATTTCAAAACAAGTTAGTAGGATGGTTACAATAACTAACACTATGCATATTGCTGTCTTCATAGTAGTTATTCAGAGGACAAGATGTAGACCTGCTATCTTGTGTAAACAATATTAGTGTAAACTTTTATTCTCAATGAACTAAGACAAAGTAACTGTATATCCTAACTCTCTCATGTGTGTGTGTGTATATATATATATATATATATATATATATATATATATATATTAAAGTTTCTAATACTAGGAGAAAATATCATCCCATGTCTTATAAGTAGATTGTAAGTCAGAGATATAGTATGAATCATAAAACAAAAAGTACATTAAACAAAATTCAGAAAATTAATTAAATATTAATTAATTAAAAGTAAATATTTCAAAACAACATTCCAAACTTCAAAACATGAGTCCAACCTAAAGGCCAGAATGTTGTGTATCATATGTACAAATCTATAATCAATCCAGAGTACTTGCATAGTATTTGAATAGGTTAATGTATACAAAGATATCAACTAAGAAAAAGTCTCCATGGTTGTAAAGAATTACTAAGAATAAAACATAACATAAATACTGGAATGGCAAATATATGACCAGAACTTCAAAGAGTTCAGGAATAGGATATTGCACAAAATTCTAGCATGTTGTGTACATAGACAGTGTCCATGATGCTTACTGGTGACCAGGTATCACTTGTGGGACTGCTATTTCCTTGATATCCACTCTGGAGAACCAAGCAAAATCATGACCCATAGGGTGCAGGAGAAGTCCATTTGTAGAGTATGCTGATGGACATATTCTGGTGCTATATACAAAAGAATAGTTGAAAGACTGCTGTTGTATACTTCTTTTTCTCCTGTGTTTAATTGTTTGTCCTATTTGGTGGATTCTTTCCATTCTCCTTCATGGAATTGTGGTCATTTTGATCCCTCCCTAGAGCATCTTTCGTAAACTCTGCAGGGTTGGCTTTGTCAACATGAAATTCTTTAGTTGTTCTTTGTTCTGGAAATATCTCACTTCTCCATTGAACTTGAAAGAGAGTTTTGCAGGGTATAGAAGTCTAGGCAGAATGTTTTCTTGCAAGACTTGAAGTACTTTGCTTCATTCTCTTCTTGACTTGATGGTTTGTAAAGAGAAATCTGCCATTATTCTAATGGGTTTTTCTTCAAATGTGATCTGTTTCTTTTCTCTAGTGGCTTTTAGTATACTGTTCCTGTGATGAATTTCTGGGATCTTTATTATCATATGTCTGGGTGTGGTTTTAATTGGGTTGATGTTATTTGGAGTTCTATATAATTTGGCTGCCTGAATGTCAAATTGTTTCCATATATTTGGAAAGTTTTCTGCTACTACTTCTGCCCATATTCTTTTTATATCATTTTCAGACTCCTTCGTTCTCACTGATGCCTGTCTTACATTGTTCATCTTTGTATCATCTTGCTAATGTTGAATTATTTTTTCTTCCATCCTAGTTGTTATTAAGAGATCTTTTCTTACCTCTTCATGAGCTGGAGTGTTATCTTTAAAGTCTAAAAGTCTATTTTCACTTTCATTGAAACGATTTTGCCAGCTTGTGATTAAGGTTTTAAGTTCCTGTGTAGCATTTTGAATGTGCTTCCTACATTCTGTTACTTTCCTCACGTGCTAGGCCTGGTTGTTGGATTGAATCTAGCTTTGCGTTACTGACACAGTACCTGAGATAATCAACTTAAAATAGGGAACCGGTTTTAGTTCAGTTTGAGGTTGTCAGTTCACGGTCACTTGGCCTGTAGCAGCATGGCATTCTTTGGCTAGAGTAGTTGGTTGAAGTGGCTTGGCTATCTCACAGTGGCTGAGAAACCAAGTAAAAGGCAGCATCGGTTATGATCCCAAGATCCCCTCCCTACCCAGAGAGCTTGGGATACAGTTTGAGAGGAAACCATAAGTTCCTTTTGTCCTTCCTTGGACAGACACCTTTGTTTTTGCTGTCCATTGGGATGGGATTCTCTCCAGACAGCCATAGTGTGTTTTAGCACTGAAAGGAAAAGAGAAGGAGAACCCTAAGCAGAGGCTAGAGGAAGGAGGGCATTTGCAGTTGCTGTGTTATTCTGTAGGCCTGCCCTTTCGTGCATGGTGTATATGACATAGGCACCTCCTGCATTCTGAAGCAAGGGAGGATTTTGTGGCATAGTAGTCTTTTCATTTCATGTACTTTTGGACTTGCTGCTCTGAGTACATCTGTTTAGGAGAAGTGCACATCTGGTTACCCTGATGCCTGCTGACCTGTAGACAGATCATTACTACTCATGCTGTGTGCTCCAGTGTGTAAGCCATGAGGTTGTGCTAGGTTTGTGCTCCACAGAAACTATCGGATGTAGCACAGTTTATGCATTTTGCTTCCAATAGTTCCTTAAATCTACTTATAAAACAATTTTCTGGTTTATTTTGATGTCTCAGAGGCCTTAACATAGGTTAAGATTTAACAATTTTAAAATTAGTAATGAGATAATTCATTTTTAGAGACTATTTTAAAAAGTGAATGATTAGCAATTACCTTGATTAATCTACAGAAGCTCTTACTAGTTCTGAAACACCACCAAAGCATCATTAACCTTCAGAAAACAGTCAGTTTTATACCTCTGTCCTAATTAAGTTTCTTGTATAATTTGAAATGCTATTTACTTGATACCATAGGAAAAAATCTTTCTTGGTTTATAATGATTACCTATGTTATTTTTTAAACTGTGTGTGTGTATGTATGTATATATGTATTTATTTATTTATGCAGTGGCTGGCTTAGCCTGCCTTGGGGGTGGGGCTGGTGCAGCATTGGTGCCAGGGATCTAACTGTGGTCCCTGTGGTTGCCTAGGCTTGCCTAAGCAGGTGCTTTAGACTGCTGAGCTGTCTCACCAGCCCTAATTATCTACTTTGATTCTTTCTCTCATGAAAATTGATATTCTCTAGAAGAAAATTATATCATTGTAATACAGAGTAGGGAATACAAATGTAATACTTGTATTCATACAGCTTTTGCAGTGATATTTAGAAGAGATCCATAAGCTTCAAAGAGCTTTAGAACACTGAAAGGATCTGAAGCTCATAATATAAATAGTGCTCAATTTCTAAGCACATTGTTTTGCTTCTGTCTGCCATAGGTAGAAATTAGTTTCCTCACATTCCACATATTTTTCTCTTTTTTTTCCCACATATTTTTCTCTTGAATGCTTATACATTTTCATATTAGCTGTCCCATGTTTTTTCTTGTCACAATTAAAAATAATTAGATAATTTCAATATACATATGTTTGCAGCATTTCTCTGTGAAAATATATTTTACAGAATTGTTAAATACATCATCTAGTAGAAACATAAAATTGGGCTTACAATATAAGAATAATTACTGATTTCTTAGTGCTGTTAACTTTTTTATAAGGAAAAGAATACCAATATTAAGTAAATGTCCCCAGATTGCTAACAGTTTCTATTAGTCTGCTTTCTGGTGATAGAACATAACACTTGAGGCTGGGTAATGGGTAAATTAAATAAATTAAGATGAGTTAGCTAACAGCCCCAAGGCTGAAAGTCTCTGGGCAGGGGGCTGCTTGTCCTACCACTTTTGCTGCCCTCTGGAGAGCAGCCTCTGGGTTGTGCCTGTCATGGCAGATGGCACTGTGGCTGGAGGATGTGAGGAAGGGAGAATGGGAGTCCTAAAAGCAAGCCCAGCTTTTCTGAAATCCTCATGCTAGCCAGAATCCAAGGAGATTCTTTCTGGGGACAGTACTCCCAGTGACCTAATCACATTCCAACAGGCCCCGTGGCATCTCCCGCAAGGCTGTGTCTTAAAGGTACCAATAGTTCTTTTATTCTTAATATTTTTATTTTACGAAAAATGTCACTATAAAATAATTTTAAAAGGAGTTAAAGAGCTATGGATCATTATCTCCAGTCAAAGTACAAGGGGTGGACAAAAGGATTTTCTTTTACAAAGAAGCAACAAGCCTAATGGGTGGGTAAAAGGTTTTTCCAGCTCTTCCTTGGACAGAGGACTAACATGTAGAATAAATAAAGACCTCACACACACAAAAAAATAAGACTCAGGACCAGCTAACTGGCTCAGCAGATTAAAGCGCCTGCAAGCAGGTACTAGGGCTGGGGGTTCGATCCCAGGCCTGCTGTGCCATCCCCATCCCCAGGGTTCACGGAGACAACAATTGAGACTGGGCACGGGATGCCCAGTGATGGCACGTGCCTCCCAGCTCTTGGGAGGCTGTAAACTGGTGGATCACTGAGAGTCTGATCTAGTAGTGAGACCCTGAGCACCCTGTAGATCCTTTCCTAAAATTAAAAAAAAAAAAAAGTAAAAGAAAAAACTAAGACTCCCCAAAATGAATAACAAATCAGTTTAACATCATGGCATTGAGGACTAAGTTTCCAGTTGATGAACTCCTGAGGGATGCATCTGAAGCATGTCCATGCCTTAGTAGCTTTCATTCTTTTATTATCTTTTTTTATGTGGGTTACAAGTGTGGGCCACCATGTCCAGACTCGGTGGCTGTCTCAGCGCACCCAGACTGAACCATGGTCCCTGTGCTTGCTTAAGCAGGTGCTTAGTCCACTGAGTGATCCACCCTGGGAGTTTTCTTTAATGTAGTCTGGAAGTTTCTTACTCCTGTTAGCACACTTAAAATAGATTTTTTGTTTTTTTTGCCTTTTTTGGGACAGGGTCTCGCTATGTGGTTCAGGCTGGCCTTGAGCTCACTTTTGTAGCCCAGGCTGGTCTCGAACTCATACCGATCCTCCTGCCTCAGCCTCCCGAGTGCTGGGATTACAGGCGTGTGCCACCACGCCCGGCTTTTAAAATAGATTTTATATTACTTCAAATATATGAGTTTAATGAGTTCCAGGTCATATTATAGTGACGTTTCTATTAAACTTAGGAGTATGACTCATTTAGTAGAGTATGTCCTAGTTTATATTTATTTTTAAAAGTGGTATGGTTAAAGAACAGTACATAGTAAGATTTTAGATGCTAATAAATTACTAAGTTGGTTTGATTCTCGTCAGCATCTTTGGAACTTGTAGTTCTAAAATGTTTACTAATTGATAAACCTGATCCTGATCATTGTTTTATAAGACAAAAATTTAGAAATTAATATGGTGCCCATTTTTATTTTAATCGATAAGCACCTGAAATGCTGTTCTTCACTTTATAAAATGTTTTTAAAAGGAAGGTATTTCTGCCAGCACAGTACAAAGGGAAAGCCTGCGGTACGCTGGGGAAATTCCTTCCACATACTCACCCGTGACACTGTTCAAATGTGGAGCACTTGCAGCAGCTGTTTGTTCTCACTTGCAGTAAGCTTAATTTTAAAAATTTGAGAAAATAAATCATTCTGATGAAATGTTACCTGTTACTTTTGAGACAAAGTCATTTATTAATTCAAAAGCCAAGGGCAAACGCTTTCAGGAATGGTGCTCACTTCTGTTCTCTCTTCTCCTTCCCTCCCCCGAAGCAGATTGCCAAACTGCGGCAGCAGCTCCAGCGCAGTAAGCAGAGTGGTCGGCACAGCAAGGACAGGGACGGGCAGTCGCCGCTCCATGGCAACCACGCTGCAGTCAGTCACACTCAGGTGGGCTGGTGCAGTTACTGTAAGAACATTTTTTAAAACCAGATCTTTAATCTTCTTTAAATAACAGATGTGCTCTGAAAGCTAATATGAGCTTGAGCTAACATCATAGCTTATGTACTTGCTGGAAAATTAATCTTCCTAATGGTTCCTTAGCTCATCTATTTCTGTATCTCTTTGTATATCTTGTATCTATTTTTATGTCTAAGAAATTGAAGATTAGAAGTTTTGTTTCCCCCAAACATACACTAACAAATCCCATGCACCAAAATTTGAGAGATGCTCCTCTAGACCACATTCACTTACAAATGTTGATTTAATCTTACTAAGCTAAGTACCCTGGAGCAGAAGAACCCAAGTAGTATATACAGACAGCACAAGTAGGCTTCTTTCACTAGCATAAGGATGATTTAGTACTAGGAAATGTATTCATTTAGTTTATTGCATTAGAAAGACAGAGTAGAAAAAATTATGTGATTTTCTTGATGCTGGCTAACATGATAAGAACTCATGGTGTATTTGTGATTAAAAAAAGAAACTCTTAGTATTCTAAAAATAGGATATTACTAATATGATGAACTTCAGATGTCCAAGGGCAATGTTTGTAAAATATTAGCAGCATTATTGTTAAGATAAAAGTCAACACATATCTATAGTTATTGGTGTTCTAGACAAGTCAGTAAAGAAAAAAGCCACTGTTTGTATATGATATATATTTTGAAAATCTAAATGAATTTACCAGACTTTTAAAACTAATTACAGGATTGCTAAAATAATATGAACAATGCCAAGCGTTGATGAGGATATGGATCAAATGGAACAGCCATGCATAACTGGTTTGCACCCTAAGTGGTGCAGCTGCTTTGACAAACAAAACAACATATTTTTTTAAGTTAAACATAAGCTGGCCATGGAGTCCAGAATTTCCACCTTTTTCTATCAGTCCAGGGGAGAAGTCATTTGTCTGCACAAACCCTTGTACATAGATGTTTTTGGAGATGTGACAGTAAAAACTGACGATGGACAAACGGTCACATAACTATAACATAATACTGTTTGACAAAAAAATGGAGGGTGCAGCCCATAAATATTACAGTAGGACTAAATCTAAAAAAAATATGTCGTCTGCTGGCCAGATAGCTCAGCAGATTAGAGAGCCTGCTTAGGCCCACGCAGGGACCAGGGTTCGATCCCAGGCATGCTGTGCTGGCCCCCACCCATGGGCTGCGCTGAGACAGTGATTGAGACTGGGTGTGGTGGTGCGCACGTGTAATCCCAGCACTCGGGAGGCTGAAAACAGGAGAATCACTATAAGTGTGACCTGTGTAGTGAGATATTATAGCCCCTGTACTAAATGCGTTAAAAAAATAAATACGAAATCATGCTCAGTGAAAAACTGAAAGATATCAAGAGCAAAGGGCTGCATAATGTGTGACTATTACCTTAAATTCTTTTAAAAAAAATTATAGAAACAAAATATTGGGCTCCACAAAGCCCTTAGAGGTTATTTATTTATTTATTTATTTAGTGAGTGATAGAAAGTTCTAAGGGCTGACAAGGTAACTTGGTGCACTACGTGCCTGCTTAGGCAAGTGCAGGGATTGGAATTTGATCACGGCACCACGTGCCATGCTGGCCCCGCCCCCAGGAGTGCTGAGCCAGCCACTGAGACTGGGCACGGTGGTGCATGCCTATAATCTCAGCACTGCGAAGGCTGAGACAGAGGATCACTAGGAGTCCGAGCTGTGTAGTGAGACCCTGTGCCAAATATGTAAACTTAAAAAAAATTCTAAAAGTGACTGTTGTGATCAGCTAGATGACTGTTTATGTTTATCAAAGTCCAACTAACTGCATACATTAGGTCGGCTGATTTTATTGTGTGCCACTCATACCCCATCAGATCTACAAAACAATTAGTCTCAGACATTTCAGGTGAGAATTCACCCATACCTTTGTTTTCCTCCTTAACCTGACAGCAGTATATAATTATTTGATTATTTCATGCACTGTCTCTGGGAGTGCATGCATTTGTGTAAGTGGATTGACTTGTTGATTTAATAAAATAGACTTACACAGTTAAATTTATGTTTAATTTTTATCATGTGACTATTGATAAATATATTCCTTATACATATTTTCATAGGTGAAATATGAGCCTAAAATCTGCTTTAAAATGCTCCAGCAGCAAAACAAAGTGGGTATTAGATGACAGACTAGCAAGCAATGGCGATCCTTGCAGTTGGCTCGTAGTACCGTGTGGGGACTCTTTACGCTGTTCTAGCTAATGGTTATGATTGGAAGTTTACATAATGAAAAGGAAAATGCTGAAATTTGATATGATGATTAAACAGAATATAGAAGTACAACATTCTGTTTTTTCTTACACTAGCAAAAGGTTTTTAAAAAGAAAAAATATGTTGCATTCCATTGAACTTTAAAAAATACAAACTTGATGTTTGAGGATACACAAAATAATAAGGATTAAAAATGGCAAGTCTTAACATTAGTCGATAAGAAGATAATTTTTAAATAGCAGTTTATCCCAAATAAATGCACAAATTGTGTTTTTCAATAGAAATTTGAAAAAAAATTGTTTTTATTATCTGAAGAGTTGTTTTCAATGATATGGAAAAATAAGGCTTGTTAGTGGACCATCTGAAGTCTTCCTTCAAGATATCAAAATGTACCATAAAATTATATCAGTTGAAGTGCAACTCTAACTCTAAGTATAAAGAGTAAAATAAAACACAGATAAGAGAACACAGTGGCATGTATCTTTTGCAAATGAGAAGGGGACCAAGACGTGGAGGGTAAGTGTACCAGCTCCACACAATAGATGTGTACTAATAAAAAAATCTTTAAAAGGTTGTACCTCAGGGCCGGTGAAATCTTAGTGGTCTAAAGTGCCTACTTTGGCAAGTTTAGGCAGCTACAGGGACCACTGTTCAATCTCTGGCACCACATGCTGCACCAGCCCCACCCCCAGAACAGGCTGAGCTGGCCATAGCATAAATAAAGTTTAAAAAATAAAAGAAAATAAAAAATAAAAGGTTATACCTCAAGGAGGTCAAATACAGGATGCATAAATAAATATCAGGGCAGTTGGATTACTATGTTTGTAAATAAAATACTAAGCTCTTTTATTTCTATCAGTAAATCATGATTGTTTTAATATTTAAATATGGCAAATTGTAAAATACTAAAAGAAAAAAATAAATGATAAGCCGGGCATGGTGGCTCACGCCTGTAATCCCAGCACTTGGGAGGCTGAGGCAGGGGGATTGGTGCGAGTTCGAGACCAGCCTGGGCTACAAAAATGAGCGCAGGACCAGCCTCAACTGCATAGTGAGACCCTGTCTCAAAAAGACAAAAAAAAAAAAAAAAGAAAAAATGTTAATGAAGAAACAGCATATGTGTGAGAAAGAGTTCAATGTGACAGAAGCTTATGTATCAGGAAGAGACAAAGCATGGTCAGAATGCTGGTTCCCAGGTGGCAAAGCGCAGCATGGAGTTGGGAGGAGTTAGTGTGCTGATCGCGGACTAGCAGTCTGCCTCCTGACATGCTATGCTTGTCACTTCCAATCATTCCGTATGAGACGAAATCATGGGTCGTTGTTTTCTTCTTTTGATTTTTATTAGTGCATGTTTATAGTACATTATTGTTACATGCATATAACACATTTCAATTCCATTCTTTTTCCTGTCTCCCTCTACCTTTTTATTTTTCCAGCATCGAATTCAATTATTTATCTTTTATAAAGACCTTATAACATTCATTTATCCCATGTGTAGATTGAAAATCAAACTAATGAGCCAAAGAACATGTGAAACATGTAAGACAGTTGTACTGTCAAGGTTGACTTTTAGACACATGGTCCTCATTAGTTTACCATCCCTTTAACTTTCCTTATCTTTTTTCCTATCATCTTTGATTTTATACTTTATACATTTGTATGTTGAGTTTTTTGTATAACAGGAACAATACAATAGTTAAACTTGGGTGTTTTAGTTACTTCTGTTAACATTATGCTCTCCAGTTGTAGCCACTTTCCTACAAATGACTCAGGTTTATCCATCTGTATGGTAGAGCACTACTGTATTGTGAACAAATACCACATTTTTTAATCCATCCAGTGATGGACATAAAGGCTGTTTCCAAGAGCCTTTGCTATAATGAATGGTGCTGCTATAAAGTTGAGTAGTCAGATATCACTGTGGGATGATGTCTTCAGCTCTTTCAGAGAGATATCTAGAACAGGAATGACTGGGTCAAATGGAATTTCTAGTGTTAGTTTTTTGAGGAATCTCCATATTAATTTCCATGCTGGCTAAGACAGTATACTGCTCCACCAATAATGTGGAAGAGTTCCTTTCTCTACACAGTCCCATAGATTGTTTTAATTTTTACTTTGTTAGCCTCTATTTTTTCTCCCATTGTATAATTTTCTTGAACAGCAAAAGATCCACTAATACTTTTGCTAATCCCTACATCAGAGATACTCAAATGTTTAGGAATGTTGTTAAGGACTTTTGAAAACCACCTTACATCTGTTAAGTGACCATTGAATTTAACATAGTACTGTTGGATATTAATGATCCAGTAGACTTCTATTATTATTTGAGAATTGAACAAGGAACTTCGTGCTGAACCTGTCCCCAGCTGTCCCTTACTTTTAAAATTTTATTTTGTTTCACTTTTTTTTTTTTAGATAAGGGTCTGCAGGGTGTTCAGGGTCTCACTACCAGGTCAGACTCATAGTGATCACCTGTTTATAGTCTCCCAAGAGCTGAGATTATATGTGGGAGCCACAGTGCCCAGTCTCTAAAATTTTATTTCGTGACATAGCTCAGAGTCGCATTCTTCCTTCCTGTCTCGGCCCCCTAAAGTATAAGGACTACAGACATGCACCACCATGCCCAGCTTAGGCTTTCCTAAAGGCTTGATGGAATGGAAACAAAAAATACTAAAACGTAGTCATCAGCATATAGTAAGCAAATCTTTTAAATAAACTCAGGAATGTACAAGGGAGTCTCATAATAGCAAGCATAGGCCATCGAGATAGCTTAGCAGACTGAAGAGCCTACTTAGGCAAGTGTAGGCAAGCACAGGTACTGTGGTTCAATCCCCAGCACTGCATGCTGCACCAGCCCCACCCCTAGAGCAGGCTGAGCTGGCTAGCGCCTGGGCATAGTGGCACATGCCTGTAACCCCAGCAGTGGGGAGGCTGAAAGCAGGAGGATCGCCAGGAGTCCAAGCTGCGTAGTAAAATCCTGCAACAACCCAATACATAAAAAGTAAAAATAAAGCAAGCATCTTATTTTAACTGTTAGTTCAGTAAAATAAATGGAAAAAGCACTGAAGATTCTGTGTGGCATTTTTCTGAGCAAGTGTACAATTGTAGTTATCCCTTTGCATTTGCATAAAGGGAGTTTCCAGGGATTGTAGTGACTATAACTACCTTACTTTAGAACAGTGGTGGGGCTGGGGAGATAGCTCCAAGGCACAAGTGCCTGCTGGGCAAGTGCAAGGTCGTGAGTTCGAACCCTGGTCCCACCAAAAAAAAAAAGAAAAAAAGAACAGTGGTACTTTAAAACTGTGGCATCTGTACCACAGCATTCTGTTTGTATCATATCACTGAAGCTCTCAAAGTTTGCCATCATTGCTTTTAGAATATACATGGTGTATGTGGGTATAGAGCAAATTACTACTATTATATCTGAAGTGTCAAGAAGAACCCCTCATTGAATTTTGATTGTAATATTTTTGGTGATACTAGAGAGCATATGTGAAACTTCATGCATGCTACCCAAGAGTTCTGCCACTTAGCTACACTCCCAGCCCCTCAGTTTTAAGGTTCACTTCGTTCTGTTGCTTCGATCACGAATAATTTGACCCAACTTTGTTTTGTCCCACAGGCTCCTGGATCCAGGTCAGTCCCTATGCCACTGTCAAGTATCTCAGTGCCAAAATCATCAGTTTCACGTGTGCCCTGCAATGTAGAAGGAATAAGTCCTGAGCTGGAAAAGGTGTTCATTAAAGAAACTAATGGGAAGGAGGAAGTGTCCAAGGTATAGTTACGTGAGCTACTTGAATCCTTTTTCTTTAATACTACAAACTGTCTTGCAAGTGTATTTTTGGCAGTAACTGCGAAGCAATACAACTTCTATACTATCTAATTTACTCTTTTTAGCCTACAGTTTGGTGATTTTTAGCATAGCCATGGACTCATCCAACTCTCGTCAAAAGCAAGGCGTTGTTATCACCCACACACACTCAGAAGGAATTTGGTACTGTTTGGAGCTCACTTCCCTTTTCACAGGTCCTTTGTGAATCACTCATCTATTTTCTAGGTCCATGAATTTTTTTGCTTCTAGATATTTCAAATAAACAGATTCGTGCAGTATGTACCCTTTCATATCTGGCTTTTTTTGCTTAATATAACATCTCTGAGATTCAACCATGTTTTTCCTTTAGTGCCAGACAGTCCTTAGTTTTTGGCTTTAATCAGAAAAAGGTAATTGTAAATGTCGGCAGGAATGCAGAGAAACTGGAGCACTTATTCACGGTGGTGGCAATGTGAAATGGTACACACACTTTGGAAAACATTGCAGCAGTTGTAAAGCAGGCCAGATGTAGAGGAGTCACGTCAGCCATTCCAGCCTCAGATACACACCCAAGAGAAATGAAACCCTGCATTCCCATGAAAATTTGTAGGTGTGTGTACAGCAAGCTAATCATAGTAGCTGAAAATCAGAAATAGTCTAACTGCATAGTACTGTCTGGAAATAATACTGATTAGCAAGTACATGCAATTTATCACTTCTTAGGTAGCCTTCCTAGAATGTAGTGAGTCCTTGTTTGAATATAAAATAATTAATACATTTTCTTCATGGACATTTAGATTGTCTCCAGTGCTTGTCCTCATGGGCACTCCTCTGGATGGTGAAATTGTTTGGTCAAAGGATTTTTACACTTAAATATGGGTGAATAGGCCAAATTATCAATTTCATGCGTAGATATTGTACCATTTCACACTTAGATCCTGCAGTTAGGTTTTTGACATATGCTATGTCATAGAGGAATCGTTTCAATATCATACCATCTCTCAGTTATTCCCTATTAAAATGAGGTCCTTTATATGGTAAGAGTGTAATGTGAAGTAGTAAAGTTGATCTCATTTTTGGAAAATGTGATAGTCATTTACATATATCATTATTCCTTCAGAGCAAAATTCAACTAAAATCTAAAGCTTGCAAAAAAAAGCATTTAAGTCATATTTTAATTTCACAGTAGTTATTTCCAAAGCATTCTGGGATGCTCTTCAAGCTTACAACTGATGTAGTAATTTTTAGAAATTTTATAGTTATGATTAATTTGTACTTCAAATGTTTAATAAATCAAATACATAACTCTAGTTAAATATGTGTCAAAAATATGTGTCATGTTAACTATGTTGTTGCAATCCTTTGTATTTTCTCTGTTACTTGGTGTAAATATAGGGAATTCTTAAGTCTGTTTTGTTATGATCCTATATTCCCCAACTAAAGTTTGTTGGGAAAACCAGGAGTAGAGGCTTCTGCCTATAATCCCAGTACTCAGCAGGCTGAGGCAGGAGAATTGCTACAAGTTTGAAGCCTGCTTGAACTATGTAGAGAGACCCCATCTCAAAGAAACAGACAAGCAAAACACTCAAAATTTTGGGAGGATTCATAATCTTTATAGAATAAGAAATGGGAATATAAAGAAGATATATATATATATATATATCAGGACATTAGTGAAAGATACTGTAGTTCAAATTCTTTTTTTTTTTTTGCGGGACCGGGGTTCAAACTCACGACCTTGCACTTGCCACGCAGACACTTGTGCCTCGGAGCTATCTCCCCAGCCCCTTTGTAGTTCAAATTCTTAACCTGCAAAGTTATGTATTTTACCAACCAACATTGATACATTTATTAAAAGTAGTATTTTGTAATACTATGATCAAGTAAATTAACATTTTTATTTCATTCCTAAATTAAAAAGTTCTACTTTTTGTTTACAACTGTAATGATAATTAGGTAACTAAATACTGTCTTTATAGTATAGTAGTCACTGTAAGGCTAGAGAGGTGGCACAGTTTTGGATTAGCAGCAGGGCATTGCATGGATAAGTTCATTTTTCCCCCAGTAGTTTTAGACTTCACCTGAGTTGCTTATTATGGAAAATATTAATACAGCTTGAATCTTGCCTCATTTTACCTTCTTCCATTTCCTCTCTGAATAGTGTGTATTTCTGAAATTGCTGAAGCAACAAGGCTCAGGTTAAGAACAGTAGACATTAATGAAAATAAGTTGTAAATAAACTAATATATTGGTCCTTTCCATAGAATTACAACCCTAATAATATTTAAATTATTTAAAAGAGAACTTGATACATGGACCTTTACTTGCCGATTGTACCTTCTTAGCATGCAAATAAGTGGGGTTCAATCTATTTTTATAGTGGAAACAGAGTGTGTAGTTATGTAGAAGGAATCCACTCAGCAGGCTCTGAGGCCATGTTAGCTGTGTCAGCGGGAACTCTGAAGTACAGGTTTCTTGCTTGTGAAAACAAGATAAGGAAGAAAAAAAACACTAGGGCTGGGGAGATAGCTCAGTAGAGTAAGGGCTTGCCTGGCAAGTGCAGGGTCCTCAGTTCAATCCCTGGTACAGCAAAAAGAAAGAAAATAAAAACAAGACAGGACTGGTGGGCTATAGGATGTCCTGTGGTCTAAGATCTGTGTTTATGATTTCCTTTAAGTTTCTTCTCTTTGACGCTCAGCCTAGTAATGTACACCGCTAATCTCAGCACTCAGACCTGGGGCAGCAGAAACTGCAAAGGAGACCCTGTCTGAAGAACAACAAACATTTCTTAATTTTGCCATCTTAGAACAATGCACTAGATTCTAGAACTAAGCAAAATTATCAGTGCGAATACCACGTACTTAGTTTGATACCAAATTGGTAAAGTTGTTCTGAGTTGTATTCGTATTCTCCGTTGAATACTAACGTAATAAACCAGTTGGTCACAAATTTTGGGTAACTTGTGAAGGAAATAAAAAGTGTAGTCCTGTTCTTAGCTTCTAGAAAGTTGAAATAAAATTAGGAAATGAAAATACACCTGTAAATAGAGTTCATTTTTTTCTTAATAGAAGTAAAAATGATTGTTTAGACCATTTGGTGAATTCATTCAGAAAATGTTTACTGGTGTCCGTTATGTACCACAGAGTACTAGGCATTAGGGATGCAGTGTTAAACTGCCACTGTCCAGGATTTAGTTTTTTGGGAAGTACTAAGCCTGTGAATATATACAGGAAGCCACAGAATTTTTCTGCAGACAAATAGTTTTATCTCAGTGAACTTTTCGTTCAAAATATATGCCCAAGAACCAATTTAAGATGTGAACTTTGATATCCTTATTAGCCAGAGAATAAATTATGGCAGGTGGAGACAGTGTCTAAGTGCAAAGGCACAGCATGTGTGCTCTGTAGAGTAGAATGTACAACTGTCCCCTCTGGTATGACGGTGTTCTTCTTACAGCCTCTGGACATACCGGATGGCCGAAGAGCTCCACTCCCTGCCCACTACCGGAGCAGCAGCACTCGAAGCATAGACACTCAGACTCCTTCTGTCCAGGAGCGGAGCAGCAGCTGCAGCAGCCATTCACCTTGTGTGTCCCCCTTTTGTCCTCCGGAGTCCCAGGACGGTAGCCCCTGCTCAGCAGAAGACTTGCTGTATGATCGTGATAAAGGTGAGAACGGAGACACCCACTAGCTGGAGGGTTCGTCCTAGGGCCTGCTCATTATATTTCTTTATCTTAGATCATTGCATCACGTTTTTCTTTTGTTGAATGACCTAAAAGATTGGTTGATCTAGGTTTGTTTGTTCATCGGTTTCACCTTCCCCCTTCTTTGTGACTCTCACAAAACATCTTCCATAAATGTGTCAGAGAAGCACAGCGCATGGTTCCGACAGCTACTGAAAGCTGTGAGACGGAGCGTGTACAACCTCACCCAAGTCTTCGCCTTGTTACTGTCCCGCGATAAGGATGGTTCTGGTACACGCTTCTCATGCTTGAAGTTAGATTTTATAATTAGTAATTTTGAAGAAAATATTTTTTAAAAACTGGAGGGGATGATTCTATTTTTAACCAAGTAAATGTAGTTTAGTAAGTACCTACAGGCTATGAGAACTGCTTTGCTCTGGTGTGTAGACGAACTGTGAATGGCTGCAAAGCTCTGCAATTTCTTCCTGCCGTGCTCCAGCTGTGTCCCCAGTTGTCCTGCCCTGTTACCAGGTGTTTGTGCCCTGCTGTACTTATTTCCTTGCATTTCTGACCCTCTGAGCCCTAACTCTAGAACCTACCACTAAATGTGACGTAGATTGTCTAGCTCCACGTTGAGTTTTTTTAATTATACACATACTTCTTTCCACTGTAAAGAAATTAATGACAACAAAAATTTAAAACACAGAAAAGCTTGCATCTACAGAGCCAAGTGGAATTTATATGTTCCTCGCTCTGATTTAACAACTGCTCTTTATGATTTTATTTTCAGATATTTTGTATATAAAGTACTAGGATCTAAAGTGCGTGGCCTGTGACATTTCTGTGTATGTGCACACTCTGGAAGGGTCAGGCCCAGGTGCAGAGCAAGTTCATCACCTTATTAGGTTCCCACGGGCTTCTCAGCAGGCAGTAGCCCTTCCCCCTGCACATGGAAGAACACTGTTTTGACTTTTCCCACTTTAATTTAGTTTTTGGCTATTTCTAAGTGGCACTGACATGGAATGGTGCTAGTGTGCATTCTCTTGCGTCTGGCTCATTCCTTTGCTCCTTGAACCTAGCGCATGAGATGTTACATGAAAACTAACTTTGGACTTTGTCCTCCGCTGTTCTGTCTGCTCTCCTCTTTTCTTTGACCCCTTCAATTATCGAAGTGCTTGTGGACCCCCGTTCCTCCATTAATCTCAAACTTCTCCTTGTTGCAAGTAGGAGTGTCTGGATTTTTTTAGTGTCAGATTAGGTGATGTCTGTTTCACTGAGGGGTCACACCAGCGCAAACTCCTTTAACTACTTCCTCACAACCGTTTCGCTGTGTGTGCTTCACAGTGAAATGAAAAAATACTTAGCCTCCAGCATGAGTGTGTGTTTTGAAGGTTAAATGGAAATGTCAGATAGTAGTTACAAGTTTTAGGCCACGTAAATAGGAAACAAGGAGCAGGTCATTCTGGCTGATTTCAGAACTCGTGTTCTTTTTCATACTGGTAGAAAGGATGAGTAGAGTTGAAGTTGGCTACTTTTGTAGTTGAGGTAATTACAGAGTAGAAATAACAAGGCTAGGTGTGAATTCTCCAGCTTTGTTTTCTTTACATTTCACTGTCTTGGATAACTGAGAGATGCTGAACTGAAAAGGAAGTTATTGGGAAGATGCATTCTGAGATTGGTTGGTTGTAGGAGGCCCTTCAGGCCCTCCAAGGAGACATAGCCTGGAGACTGATGCATGATTTTAGTGGGGCAGAAGGGCTCTTTGCTTAGGCTGTAAGTGTCAAATAGTGTATATTCAGCTTTTATTTTTCCTCACAGTTTATAATGTTTTATTATGACAAAGTATAACCATATTGCTCTCCTGCCATAGTTTTGTACAAGGAACCTTGTCATAAAGAAATTAAGAACGATGCTGGCCGTGGGACTCCTGTGAAATGGCGAGTCTAAAGTCTGTATTAATTTCTAAGGATTCAATAAACTATAGTTGCTTCCTTAAAATGATTTATCATTATTATCAGATGTCGGTTTCCCCAGTTCCTTCAAGGGACTTTATCAACTACTGACTTTTCTTTTGCACCCTATTCTGCCAATTAGCTCATGGTTCCTTGCCTTAGACTTTGTGTGTTTCCTCTGTGTCTTTCTATTCTGCCATATCAGAACTCAACCTGTAAAATGTTTTCTTTGTTTCTAGTATAATATACTTTTAGTTTAATGTGTCCAGTGTCCAGCTCATCTCTAAAGCTTATGGTTTTTTCCTAATGATAAAAAAATTTTCTTTGTGGCATTACTTTGTTATTTGAGGTACTAAACGTGTTATTTTAGAAACAATCTTACTACATGGTAAATCCTTAATAAATGATAGTGTTGATAATAGTGATTTTTTAAAAAGCTTTTTATAAAATGATAGACATAGAAGAGATCACAAAAACTTTTAAGGTTTTTTATTTGTTTGTTTTCCATTTTTTTACAAGACAACCTCTATTTGGCAATTAGTTTCTTATGATTTCTATTGTGTTTAGCTTAAGGCTGTTACTTTGTGATTAAAATCAACCTGATGTTTCTATTCTCTGGGAAAATATTTAGGCTACATGGGAAGATTTTAAATTTCAAATAATCATCTTTGTGAAAAGAAAGCTAAGCTTTTTGTTTGCTTTCATATATGATTTTGTTATATGTATTTTAGGATTAAGAGTAAAGATATCTTTCAACTGAACTTTACCTTCTAGTTTAGGAATATTGGTTGAACATTTACTGTATGTCAGCTAATGTACTAGAGAATGGGGAAGTAAAGATAAATAAGATGTGATTTCTTTCAGGAATTTTTATCCTTGTAAGGTGTAGTAGTCCAGTAAACAATATGCTGTTGTACAGCTATGTTTAGAATAGTAAAGGAGAGGCTTGTCAGTTTTATAATTTCTGGATCTTATGTGTGTTTTGTCATTCAAACTATCTCTGACTTGTGATTGCAATATAAAGGATAAATACTGAGTGTTTTTGGTTTCAGGCTTCTAAAAATACTAATTCTGTCCTTTGATTTGTGTTTTCTACACTAAACTATGCTTCTAACTACACTATACTCTTCTTATTTCCAGTAGAAACTTGTAGCTTTCATAATAGTTTTCTTCAACTATGAACATAAAATGGATACCTATAATTTTGTTGTCAGTTAGGATCAGTTCGGGGTACCTATATGCTCTGCAGCTGCTGGAAGAAGTTTGGTCTTTGATAGAATCGCGACACACGCCACCACTAGGCGCCTGCACGGACGCAGCGGGCGGGGAGGGGGGGCAGTCGGCAGAGGCGCTGGGGAGGAGGAGTGTCGTGTGAAGCCCATTACTTTTCTAGTCCTCCTCCGTTCCACTCTCACCCTTTTTGTGACTTCACTGACAATATTTCTTCTAATTCCTCACATCTATTTTCCATGAATCATGGGTCATTTTAGCTGAATAGCACATTGGTTTTCCCGTGGGCTGTATCAGTTGCAGTGCCAAGGTGGAAACACCCCTGAGCGAATTCTAGCTCTTGAGATGCTCATTTCAAGTGATATTTTTATTTGTTTTTCTTTTTGTTCTGGATTTTTCTTTCCCCACTCAATTTTTCTAGTAACCTATGGATTGATGGTAGCCTGGGCATTTATATGAATCTGCCAGGCTACGTGACCTATAAGTGCCCTGGTTCCTATGGTGTGGAAAAGCCAGAGATCCAGAACAACAGCTCCCATCTTGGCATTATCAGAACATACCCTAAGATGTGATCAGAGTCTTTCTACATCACCATGCCTAAAATACAAGGATGAAAAGGAATCATTTATGTCATACAAATGGCAGCCTCACTGCGAAGTGACACTAGAATGAGGGAAAGGAGAGGGGACAGAAGGACGGGAAAAGAAATATGTATGCATATACACAGGACAGCTTGGGTAATTGCACTGCTGACTTCTGTGGCTCTATTCAAATAAGTTAATGCTTAATTTTTTCTCTCTAATTTGACCAATTTTGCATGCATATGTCAGGCAATCTGAACAACGAATTTGAAGTCAGTATGCAATACAGTAACCATTGTTCAACTCCTATCACTTTGTTTAGTGAAATCTGATATTGTTTCTAACATTTTGGGGTTTTCTTTCCTTTCCTTTCCTTTCCTTCCTTTCCTTCCTTTCCTTTCCTTCCTTCCTTCCTTCCTTCCTTCCTTCCTTCCTTTCTTTCTTTCTTTTTTTTACTAGTTTTTATTCTCTCTTAAAAAAAAAAAAAACAAAAAAAAAACATTAGTTCTTTGAGCAGTTGGCCAACATCCCATAACAGTAGCCAGGCTGGTACTGGGCAACCTACAAAGCCTTGAGTCTGCCACGCATCATTGGCAGTTGGCACAGTCGCTTAGGCAGTTGTTATGAAGTCCTGCCGTTTTGCAAGATATTGTGGAAACATTGATTATTGTCATCACACCATAAGTGGAAACGTGTTTCTCAGGCCAGGTACTAAGAGTTACGTTTCATCTGCCCATAAGTTGGTTACATGTAATTGAAGCTGCATTTTCTTGAAGGAGCAGTATGCTGCATGGGTAGTTTCCCATGCCAGTACATATAGGCCTGTTTACCTCCTATGAACTTACTTCTAATATTAATTTTATTAAACTTTTTAGGTGTTAAAACTAAGTAGCCTGTTACTCGAGGAGCGAAAAAGAGAAACACCGTCTTTTTAGGGATGAGGGCTGATCTCAGGCAAACTTTTGAAATAGCCAGTTCTGGGCATCTTCTTGCTGCTTTCTGTACACTGTATTTGCATTGACCTCCAGAGTTCTACACCTTAGGCTTTCTTTCACTGTGTTTGCACCCTACACCTTCTAGGTATGTTAATCAGCTGAAGTTTTAATTTTGTGACTTGTAGTATAAAAACAAATCTGATGTATTGTTTAACAAGTCCACCTTGAAAATCACTACTTTTGAACCTGGATCTGTTTGTCAAGTTTTTCTTTATGTTCTTAGGTTGCTTGTTATCATTCAGAAATGTCTTGGTGCTCAAGTGACACACTATAAAGAGATGGTTCCAGGAAAGCTTGCATTCCACAGGCTAAAACTGGTGAAGTCTAGAAATATGTTCCTAAGGTCCTTTTCCTTATTTTTTTTTAGGACAGCAGATAACATTACACACACTCTCAGTTTCTGATAGCACATAGTAGGCATCTAGTAAATGTCCTATTCCGCCCTTTCTGTACATGTTGACAGTTGCACCATGATAGCCTTCTTGGATCCTATTTATAACTCAAAGCTACTTCATAAGTACATAGCTCACTTGTAGCGGTTATAGCTCAGAGTCTAGAATATGAAAAAACTAAAAATTTTAGAATGTTTACATTAATATTTCACTTCCTCTCCTGTTATCTATTTACCAGAATGTAAGTGCCAGCAAGAATAGATAAGTATGTTTTGCTCATTTATTTATCTTACATAAGTAAATTAGTACCTGGCTTGGTATAGTGATCAATAGAGATTTTTTTTTTTTTTGAGTATTCCTTTGAGGCCTCTCTTCATGGTACCTCCACTGTTTAAAAATGTACATACTCATGCTAAAAAAGGTACATCTTTATGCTGAAAACATAATTTCCTTTAAGTTATTAAATTGTGTTTGCTTTTTTTGTTGTTCAAACAACATACTCTTAAAGAAAAAGCAATGAAGAATAGACAAACTAAAGATTACACTAGCTTACTGGTAGGTAATTTTAGTGAGAAAGAAGCCATGAAGTTCAAATTTCCTTACTATGCTAAGGCCTATCTCATCTTCCTCTTGATTCACTTGATTGTACTGGTAACAGTAAATTGATTTTTGAATCTGTAACCAAGGGGAAAATAAGCCAGTATCAGCTTCATTAGAGGAAAGGAATCTGTTAGGTTTTTCCTGCGCATTATCTTTTGTGTTCCTCTAGGAAATGCTGGCTCCAAAGCCTACTTGGTGTGCTGTCCTTGAAGGGGAGCTTCAAGATCAAGATCTGCCTTACTAACAAAAGGCAGATCTGGTTGGTGAAGGTGTTACCTGAGTCGTAGGATGTTTTAGTGACTCTTCTCTCGTTGCTGGGACAAACACCCGACACCCAAAATGAGGGAGGGAAAAGTTTATTTAGCTCACAGTTACCGGAGGTTTCAGTCCCTACTTGGCTGGCTCCAAGCCTGGTTGGTGGCTTGTGGCAGAGAGCAACCTTTCATGGGGGTGGCGAAGAGCAAGAGTGCTAAGGGAGGAGGAGCAGCAGTAGCTCAAGCAGCTGACTTCTCTTTCTTCCTTACATCGAAATGCAGATCACCTGCCCCAGGGGAGGGCCAGCACCCACGCCGCCCACAATAATCAATCACAAATTCCAGAAGCAGCCCTTTGATTACATGAGGCTTTGGGGGAACACCTGCACACAAACCATCGCATAGGCCTCTACACGGTGTTCCAGAGGTTCTGTCTAGTTCCTCCTCATGTTTCCTGAGGTAGATGAACACTTGGTGAAGCAAGTCATATAACAGCAATGAACTCTGGCTCTGAGGTATTCAGATTGAATCCCTGTTCCAACACTTGCTAATTATGTCTCTTAGTATCTCCATTTTTTCACCTACAAATTTGGGACAGTTGCTTTGTAAAATTGTTTTGATGAATAAATGTACTGAAGTGATTTTGCTTTTGTTATTTCCTGCAATGTCACAGCCCTATGGGTTGGGTAGCTGACAGCACAAAGGTTGGAGGATTTGAAGTGTGAAAGAAGGAAGGACTGTAATTTTCCTATCTTTTCAGATGCCAACGGAGATCTACTTAGGAACTCCCTACAGTACCTGTCTTAGCTACTGTCTTGTCGTTATGACGAAATATCTAATATGCACATTAAAGGAGGAAAAGTTAATGTTAGTTCACAGTTGAGGTTTCAGTTCACAGTTGGCTCTTTCCAAGGAAGAGCAGCATGGTGGAGAAGCTTGAAGGAGAAGAGAGGGGCAAGGTGAGGTTTCACTGAGCTGCCTGAACATGCTACAATACCATTTCTCTTTAGCTATAATTTTTTTGAAAAAGGAGGAAATGCTAGTTTTATCTAATATATTAAGACATTTTTAGCATTTTGCTTTGTCTTCTATTTTGCAAATAGTATGTTCTCAGTAAATACTTAACTGGATATTTAAAATTATGCTGAGATTTTCTCTAGAAATCCCAAAGTTTTGCTTCTTTCTTTCCTGTAGGATATGTTAGAAGCTGTTTAATATAAACAAGAGATTTCATTTTGAATGTCTTAAAAAACAGTATTTCTTAATATTTTTTTGCTGGTACCAGAAATAGAACTCAGGACTTTTTTTTTTTTTTTTTTTCTTGTCTTTTTGAGACAGGGTCTCGTTATGCAGTTGAGGCCGGCCTTGAGCTCACTTTTGTAGCCCAGGCTGGTCTCGAACTTGCACCAGTCCTCCTGCCTCAGCCGAGTGCTGGAATTACAGGTGTGAGCCATCACACCCAGATAGAACTCAGGACTTTGTTCTTACCAGGCAAGCAATGTGCCACTGAGATAAAGCTTTGGCTTTTTTTTTTTTTTTTTTACATTTAAAATTCTTAAGAATGTAAAAACTAAGCTTATATTACTGGGATCCATCAGTATATTACTTTTCAAGATAGGAAGTATTTTGTGTAAATTGATTCTTTTTATGGTTGGCTTTTACTCTAATGTGATTTATATCAAAAGAGTCATGACTTTAGTCTCCAACTTGACTTGGGGCCTCTCCTTGTAATGTAGTTTGCTTTGATTTTTAATTATCATGTCAGCAAGTGGCCTATCATGGCCTCTCAGATTGGAGAGCATGGTCAGCATCCTGCTGTGTGTGAAGAGTGTGTGGTGGGAGCAGCGCACCCACTGTGGGTGAACAAAGACAAGAGGACAGCTATGATATGCCCACTTCATCTCAGCATTGATTCTATTCACTGAATACTGACAGAATGGTGAGCAACTAACACATAAGTGACCTACATATGATGGGGGCTGGGGAGATAGCTTAGGGACACAAGTGCCTGCCTGGCAAGTGCAAGGTCCTGAGTTGGATCCCCAGTTCTCCAAAACATCAGTCAATCAATGAAACACCTACATGTGACAAACATTTAATTAATGGACCTAACATTTGGATTGTACTTTGAGCTCCACTAGCTTAAAAATTGAAATTCAAAAATAGAAGTAGCATGGCCAGGGAGATAACTCAGTGGACTAAAGAGCCTGAGTAGGCAATCTCAGAGGCCGCGGTTCCCTCCTGGGTACCACATGCTGCATCAGCCTCGTCCCCAGGGCAGGCTGAGCCAGCCACAGAGACCAGGGGCCACAGAGGGCCCGGGTGTAGTGGTGTACACCTGTAATCCCAGCACTGGGGAGGCTGAAAGCAGGAGGGTCACCATGAGTCCAAGCTGCTTAGTGAGACCCTGCAACAACCAAGTACATTTTTTTAAAAAGTAGCAGCAAAAGGTCATACAATTTTTTCTAAGAAGTTAGAATTTCTTGAATGCTAAAGGAGATCTTAGCTATCCATTATATGTTATGAAAATTCTCATGTAAATAGTATTTACACAAGGCATAAACTTTGAAGTTACAGAAAAAGCTTAGAGAATCCTAAGTAATCCTAAGTTGTAAGTTCCCAGTTTGTACTAAACGTTAACAGAAAGCACAGGTTTTTGATATAACTGGTAATAGTACCTGGCTCTAAAAGGTTTTTTGCCAAGAAATGCTATAGAGTTGTGTGATTTTCCTGATTTTATTAGGTCATCAAACCACATGACAGTTGGTAATTTCATTTGCTGAAACAAAAGAAGTAATTTGAACACAAGAAAAATAATTACACTTAGGTCCTCTGTAGCAATATTTGTAATCTCTCATGGCTAACTTTTATGCTTTTATTATACTTCAGTCTGTCATTGGCTATAGTGTAGGATGAACAGATACTCTTTTCCCCAGATACCTATCTGGGAAAGGTAGAAGAAAAATTATATTTTATTGGTTGTGGCTGGATACACTGTAAAGTTATTTTCTTATGTTCAGTAGTTTATAGATTCTGGTCATTTGTTTTAATTTCATACTAGATAGATCTCCATAGATTTTATGCTGGTACAGAGTAAACGCTAGGCAGTTGAAAACTTGATGAGTCTGGTATATCCGATGTTTACTTTCCTGCCAGGAATGAAATTTTATTGTTATGTAAGTAGTTAGAATGAGCAAATCTACTTAAAATGCCAATTCTTTTACCCCTTTCTGTAGAAAGAGAATGGAATAGGCTTATAGTTTCTGAATGGTTTCTCTTTTTAAATTTATAAGTTAGAAGTGTATTTTTCCACTATTGTGATGTTGCTGAGAACTTCGTGTGTTTCCGGCTTTGTCCTACCAGTTTTATGCGCATTTTCAGCTATCATCTCAGTACACTAATCCTGTTTTATACAGGAAAAAACACAGGTCAGACTGAACCATATTCCCTATGCAACTAGGTTCTTATCATTTTCATGATTTGTTGTCAAAATTATTGTACTTGACGTGTTTAGGAGCTATGCCAAAAACCAAGGAGGAGAGGCTTTAAAATTAGAAAAAGATTTAAGAAGGAAAACTTTAAATATAATTTTGCATTGTTGAGGGACTGATTATCAGTTTTGCAGCATCTCCAAGTCACTTCTGTCTTTCAACTCTGGGAAGCCATCAGTAAAACTAAAGAGAAACAGTATAAGAGGCCTGAGCACACAAGGGGAGATATGGCCGAGAGGCCTGCAGCCGTGACCAGTGACATTTCCTACCTGTATTGGAGGACGCTGTGACAACGGAGTAACAGCCCTGCTGTGACCTGCAAGACACGTTCCAGGCCTCACTCCTGTTTTTAGCCTGGCTGTCCATATGGTGTTGGCTGTGCCTGGTTCTGCAGCGTCCTCCAGGAAGGAGTTGTATGCCGTGTTTGTTTCCTTGTATTTTTGATTCCGAAGCTTCCCTTTGTATGGCATGGTACTGATTGGACACTCAGTGATGTCAGACTGTACTTTGGGTATTCCATGGACTTCACATCCTCATTTGGAAAACAGCTTTTTATCCAAACCTTCAGGTCTAGCCTTGCTTAGAGCCAGCAAGTTCTGTGCATCATGGAGGAAAGTGGTGCCTTGGATCACTAAGTCCTAAGAGAAGCTGTTATATTCCCCTTCCTTCCTCCCATTTGTTTAAGTGAGATACAGGGTAAAAAAAAATGTTTTTTTCCAGAACTGGAGATTGAACACAGGCCCTTCCACTTGCCAGGCAAGCACTTACTCTGCTGAGCTATCTCCCCAGCCCCCAGCGTAAATGTTAAGAATCTAAGAAAATTCTCAAATCTCGATAGTACATATATGAAGAAACCCAATTTCATGACTTAGTTTCTTCCAAGAAACTACTCTGTGCATTTTGTAGAAAAATGCATAACAGTGATAAATTCTGTGACTTTGCTAGCTTTCTCAATAGTGTAGCTGCCTTATTTTTCAGACAACAATTTCCTAACTGGACATACAGCTGTATTTAGATATAAGCACCCATTTGCAGCTGCCTGACTAACATAGACACTCTTTGAACCTTCACGAAGTCAAGTATTAGTATGCATTGAGGGTCTGTTTCCTAAACATGTGTTACATCTTATTAATAAAGATAAACATGTTCCTGTTGCTAAGCTTCTGTTCTGTATTTTAAACTAAAGACATTTACTAAAATTATAACGTAATTAAGATACTAATGCGTCTTTCAAAATAGATGAAAATATAGCCAGGGAGATAGCTTAGGGGCACAAGTGCCTGCCTGGCAAGTGCAAGGTCCTGAGTTTGATCCCCAGTTCCGCCAAAAAAAAAAAAAAAAAAAAAAAAAAAAAAAAAAAAAAAAAAAAAAAAAAAAAAAAAAAAAAAAAAAAAAAAAAAAAAAAAAAAAAAAAAAAAAAAAAAAAAAAAAAAAAGATGAAAATAATACATCTCAGTCATGCACTTAGTATTTTAGCAGTGGAGATTGGCTTGCATTAAATCAAACTTGTGTAAATGGGACTATTTATACAAATACATTACTAACTTTACAACTTGGCATCTTAAAAAGATAATGACACATTTTTCTGTGCTTGAATTTCCAAAATCCTTTGCCAGATAGGAAAGGGAGAAATTGCATATAGATTTTATAGCTTCTCATGAATAGACCATTTTCTTTTTGGTGAAAAAAATATGAGGAAAATACATTAAGCAGAGATGTTTTAGGATTTCTCATGTCTGCTAGTAGCTAAATACAAACCGAAAAGGCTCTTTTGTAGACATTCAAAAGCAAAATTCAGAGAAACAGTGCTCCTTTATGATAGGTGGATGGAAGGACACCCGTTATAAACCTGGTTTTTCCCTTGAATATGTGTTATTCATCATTTGGGTAAAAGTATCATTTCTGTTGATACAATGAAAATATTTTACATGCTAAAATTTTTGGTTAAATTAATCAGATAGTGGGAAAACGTCTAGACAACACTGTATTATAATACTTTATAATTCTTCTGTGACTCACATTCTTGAAGTAGATAAAAATAATACACTTTCAGAATTGCAGCTCTATTTGATTCAAAACATAGTTTTCTGAACCAAAATCTCTTCCTTGCTGTTACTGTGGCAGATGTCTGTTACATTGAAGTTTTATTTAATTAGTTTTAATAAGAAAGAAAGAACAATGAGACAGTTTCAAAACACGTTAGTAGGACAACCACAATAATTAATACAGTGCATATTGTTGTCTTCATAGTAGTTGTTCAGAGTACAAGATGCAGACATGATAACTTTTCTAAACACTATTAGTACAAATATTTCTTGTCATCGAACTAAGGAAAAGTATGTATAGTCCAATAAGAGACAAGGAAACAATGCCATAGGGTTGACCTGCTACAATTTTATATACAGTTAGAGTTCAAGTTTTTATTTAAAAGAACTGCAGTACACAAAAATATCAGAAGTGACTTTGTAACACACAAGACTCTGGTGGAAGAAAAGGGGTAGTAGTGGAAAATCTGTGGAAAAGCTTGTTTGGAAATCAAGATTCATTTAAAAGCGCTTTCAATCTCTAGTTAATATAACTGCTTTAAATTTACAGACAGTGGGAGTAGCTCACCGCTACCCAAGTATGCTTCATCTCCCAAACCAAACAACAGCTACATGTTCAAACGGGAGCCCCCCGAGGGATGTGAGCGAGTGAAGGTCTTTGAGGAAATGGCGTAAGTAATGTCTTTTCTATCAGCTGGGATGTGCAAAGCTGCGAAGCTTTTTACTGAGACAAGTTGATTCCAGAAAATCAACTCCTCTATCCAGCTGATAACGTGTTTCCAAAGCAGATTACAAAAGGGGGATCCACAGGCCAAAGTGATCTTATAGAAGGAGAGTTAAAGTTCATATGCTGGAAATGTATATGCCAAGATACAGAAACTTGGAAATTTCTACCTAAAAAAAACCATATTTTTCAGTCTAAGAATTTTCCTTCCAAAATTCAATTCCTATGGCTGCCAAGAAGACACACAGGAGCAAAGTCAGTGCCCAGCTAGCCTCTAGACAGTGCTAGGCAGAGGAAGACAGTCTTCTTCCCGAATGACATGTTGCTTGTATATTCATAGATTTTAGATTCCTGTTCACAGATTTTTTTCTTTTTGCAATTACAGTATGTGTAAGTTAACAGGTCATGCTGTAAGCCCTGGGCAGAATAGCTCATCAGAGGCTGTGTGGCTCCCACATGCATGTTTGTCCCTGGGTCCCCATGCGGGAGCCCCAGGGAGGCTGCTGTGCTCTTGCGACCTAGGAGGGAACAAGAGCTGGTCTTCCAGGGGCTCGTGCCTAGGCTTAGGAACAGAAGAGAAGGATGGCCAGCTGGTGGGCCCTCCCTGAGTGGCTCTTCCAGAGACCACAGAGTCTCCCTTTGGCCCTCATGTGCAGGCACAGATCAAATGCCATGGGCAGTACCCCAGTACACTCTTTCTTAGTGGCAAAAATCATCCTAGCCTTGCATAATCTTCAGCTATCACAGAGGACATTTTCCCATACTCCTAAGTGCTTGAAAGTGAACTAAGAATCTCTATAAGATTTTTTTTTTTTTTTTTTTTTTTTGCCTAGTCCTTTTAAAAATTGTCTCAAATACCACTTCAGTGCTGTGTACTTGAGTGTTCTGCCAGCTGACTTGTGCTATGGAAGATGTTTACCCATCTGTGTATATTGAACCCATTCCCTGCCATTCACATTTTAGCAGCTTTAGCAAGCTCCTGCCCACCTTTTTTTTTTTTTCCTACCTCTGCAAGTGTATAACGCTTCGATGATTGAATGCCTAATTTTGTTTTATGATTTTAGGTCTCGTCAGCCTATCTCGGCCCCTCTCTTTTCATGTCCTGACAAAAACAAGGTTAATTTCATCCCAACCGGATCAGCTTTCTGTCCTGTGAAACTCCTAGGCCCTCTCTTACCTGCCTCTGACCTGATGCTCAAGAACTCTCCTAGCGCTGGCCAGAATTCAGCTCTGGCAACTCTGACCGTTGAGCAGCTGTCGTCCCGGGTTTCCTTCACGTCTCTGTCTGATGACACCAGCACTGCAGGCTCCATCGAGGCCTCCGCCCAGCAGCCATCCCAGCCCCAGCAGCTCCTGCAGGAGCTGCAGGGCGAGGAGCACATCTCTGCTCAGAACTACATGGTCATCTAATGCAGAGGGGGAGCTGGCCTCCACCCCACGTCCCGAGGACTGATCTCGGACATCTATGTGCATGGAGTGACAAACTTTCTGAGTACCACCTCCACCAACAGAATACTTAGCAGCATCTGAAAGTATCTCTCAACACTGATGTTGGCAGGGACAGAACTCCTCAGCAGTTTTCGTGGAAAGCAGCAATGCTTGCAACATGTGTGTCTCATTCAGCATTCTAAGTGGAGACTATGCATTTCATAGTATGTTTGGCGGATTAGTACTGTGTCCTGTGTTTTGTTCCAAATTCTTCAGTATAAATAAGCTCTAATATCAAAAAGTTGCCTGTCTAAATAGAAAATGTCTTGCTGTGTTTTGTCCTATGGAAAATACTGTACTTCGGAATTATGTTTACAATTGACCCAGGTGTTTGTTTCTAATTTCTGTAATACATACAATGCAAAAAAAATGGCCACAACAGTTGCACAGTGCCCACCCTATGGCCTAGCTTCAGGTACTTCAGTTGAAGTCTAACTCAGGTAACTTGGAATGTATATCATTGGGATATTAAATATTTCACAGCTACAAAGCTAAAGAGGGAACATCACTCTTTGCCTTTCCTTATTTCGTACATTTCCCTTTCCTCATTACATTCCACATTCTTAGAGTAAAACTGCATTCAACCCTAGGTGAGCGATAACCCTGGACATGGGTGCAACTTGAGGAGAACCAGCAATCTGTGGGTGTGACATCACTGTTGTCACGTGGTTGCGAGTCACGCAGCTGTTGCATTCCCTGTCTCAGCATGTGTCAGTGTGGCAGTTTGAAAAGTTCAGGTGTGGTTCAGTTAACGACTGTTACAGTGTTACAAGTAAAGTGTCCGCTACTACAGTGCACGTCAAACATTCCACATCATGTGTGACGAAATTTAAAAACAAGAATGTCTAGGTTTAATCTCAAAAGAAGCCGAATTTCACCGGGATGAATGAGGGTTTTGTGTTTGTTATTTATTTATTTTTTTGTTGTTGTTGGCCATCAATTTCAGAATTGCTACCATTTTTATCTAAAGACATGTTTGTGCTTAGTTTCTGTTTTTGAAAATCTTTAATTTGCAAATTAAAGAATGATACATACTTCTGGTTTATTCTCATGCACGAGTCGCATTCACATAAACACACGGTCTCGGTGCAGCCTAAGTATCGTGTTTAGTCCCTTACATACACAGTAGTTTGGAGCGGTCTCATTTAGGCTTCATATGATACAATTTGAGAAGCTTTGTTAACATTTTAGATGTACGAAATAGAGCATAAACCCAAGTAAGTAGCCTTGAACTTTCAGACTTGACCTAAGTTCTCCACAGTGTGAAGAGAGTCCTAGATACTCGTGCTGGGCTAGTTAGTGTTGATTTCAGTAGTGCAGAGTATCCATAAGTAAAGGGAAGCTTTTGTGTTTTTATTCCATTGTTTTCAGCTCAATAAAACCTAGAGTTGTCTCATCTGCACCTGAAGTGTATGGCACAAGTTTTTCCTTTTAAGAGTTCATGGAACAAGGTGCCTACAGTTAAAAGAATGTTTCAGTTCCCTTCTGTCATTCTTGGGATTTGCTGTTGTTGTTGTTTTAAGGAGATTAAAGAAGGATGAGGTGATACAGAAGAATGCAACACCATTTTTTAAAGAAATATTATATATATATATATATATATATATATATATATATATATTTGTGTGTGTGCGTGCGCGTGCATTCGGTGTACTATTTTGTCCTGATCCTAATCTCTTCTTTCCACCAAAGTTTGCAGTAATATTCTCTCCTGAAGGTGCATTCTGGCTCCTTCTGGTTAGTCAGTGTTATATCATAGGAGACTGTCGCAGAGAAAAGGACTTGGTTTACTTTCGCCATTTTCACAGGGGAATCTTTTAAAACAACTTCTCAGCAGCAGACACCTTTAACCCTAATAATCTCAGGCCTTGATGAAAATTCTATATTTTGTAGATTATGGTTAAAGGGGGAGAATTCCTAGTTCCGTAAGATAAATATGAGCTCCACTTAACTTCTGATATTGGTTTAACATTACGTGATACGTTATCTTACGCTGTGCTTTTGTCCAAATAAAATGCAATAGTATCAATATTAATTTCAGAAAGATGGACTCAACATGGTTTTTTGGTGATGAACTCTGATGTATGATATTTATAGTGACATGTGCTTTTATTTTCTCATGAGAAACTAAATATTGTGTTGTACATTTGTTCTTAGCATATATTAAAGTTTTGAACCAAATGTCTTAAAGTTTATGCTTTGCCATGTAAATTTCCCAGAAGTTGTTGAGCTCAAATGTATCCTACATTCAGCTGTAGAAATTTGTCAGAAATTGTTTAAATTTTGTATATAGTTGTACTGTTAATTTTAGCCACTGTGCTGAACAGTATTTGAGTTATACAATATGGCTTTACACGAGGAAATGTGTGGCTTCTGTTTTGTATTTTTTTCAGTATAGAAGTTCCTGTGTCTTATTTAAATAAAGTTATTAGTAAAACTGGAGTAGCTCACATCTGTCTGAGATCAGCATATTGGCACATTACACAGCACAGGTCCACTCTGCCCAGTGATGGCGTTTGGCTGCTCGACCACCGCCTCACCTCTAACTGCCTCAGATTTCTCCACCTTGGTGTGCTCCTCCCAGTTAATTTGCACATGTTCCGTCACCAGGTAAGATGCTAGATATCTAGAGTTGCAAGCCTTTGTACTGCCCCAAAATAAGAGTATCTTAAATAGACAAAACAGTCATCCAGTGTCCCTACACATAAGGATGTATAGAAATGAGTTTATATTCCTCAAACAATGCCACCGCAGTGAGATTTAATGTATTACTCTTCTGTGAGAGTCAAAGTAAGAAGAGGGGAGAAAGCAGCAGGAGGGCTGACCGCAGACCTGTTACCTGAGAGGCTGCGGTGCCTGTGGGAATGGCAGGAAATTTCAGTAAAAACAAACCACCCCGAGGAATAGCTACCAGGTCTGAAGCGTATCTAATCAGAGCAAGGATTTGGCTGTTAAATTCCCCTTAAAAATGACTCCTTGCCGTGTTTTGGGGAGTGAGAAGTAGCAAAACGGAAGTCTTTAGGAGTGCGGTTGCCAGCTGTCTACGTGATGATGATACGCAACTTGGGCAGGAAATAATTACCTGTTCCCATTTTACAATTGCATCATAGTGGAAGAAGGTGGAATCTTCACCCTTGTGCTTGACCTGACTATACAAGTTTAATGCAGTGGCTTGGAGAAAACATCAGTGTTGGCAAAATCCAACTGCAGGAATGACGGGGGTAAATTAGAACCGAGGGCGCACATATTCCATCCTTGTGGCAAAGTCACCTGAGGTCTGTTTATGAATGTTGCAAACCAAGCTTGGTTCCGCTTCCCCCTCGTCCGTCCCACACTGTGTGATGCCACCTAGTCCTGATGTTTCATTTGGTCCCAACTAGTCTGGGCAGCTTGTACTTGGAACCTCCTCTTTGATACTCCCAGATCTTTATATGTCCTTTTACTCCACTCTTTGGTAAATGAACTGTGAAAATGGATTGCTTAATTTACACCTTGAATCAGAATTGCAGAACTAGATAGCCTGGCCCCTGGGCTTCTTGCCTCGTGTCAGCCTTGGTAATTAATGGTATGAAGACAGCGGAGATAACTTGCCAAGTGTCTTCGCTATTTGTCTTGATGCCGGGATAAAGCACCCAACGCTCAAAGCTAAAGGAGGACAGGCTGATTTAGCTCCCAGTCTGTGAAGGTATTAGTCTATAACCTGCTGGCTCCAAGGCAGTGTGGCACATGGCAGAGGGCAGCAGTTTATGGCAGTGGGGGACAATAAAAGCAACAGCAAGAGTGGGATGAGCCTCTTCCTGCCCCTTGTACTGGATCCAGTCTACTGGGACTAGGGCATTGGCCCTCCAATCAGTAGGTTGATCTAGCACTCGGCACCCTTCACACTAGTACCCTGAATGCCAGCATGGCATTGTGAGTCACACACTATATTCTGTCACCTCTGCAAAAATCCCTGTGACCACATGAGACTTGGAGGGGACATCTAGACACAGTCCATAATCCTAGGGCGCTCTAGATCTCCAGTGACTTCAGTTGTTGTACACAAGAGGTCAACAAGTACTGCCTGCACCCCCGACTCAGCCTATTGACTACTTTTTTAAACAAAAGTTGACTGAAATAAAGCCACACTCATCTGTGCATTACCTGTAGCTCATCTGCCACACACGGGCAGTTAAATTAACAGTTAACCGTCTGGCCCCTGGTGCCTCAGATATTTCCTGTGTTTTTTGTTGTTTTTGTTTTGTTTTATTCTTATGGAAAAACAAAAACCAAACCTGATTGCTGGCCTCCGCTGTGGACTAAGGCACAGTCTGGAAACTAGATAGAGGCAGCGCGCATCGTACAGGTCAATGTTTTTGGTTGGCTTGCGCAAGTGCCCCTCAAAGAAGGGAGAGATAAGCACTGTTGCCTCTCCCCAGGACTGGTTCTGTAAGTGTGGAAGCAGTTGTTGGATTCTGCCAACACTTGGAAAATGTTCTCACATGGCCAAGGAAGAGCTGCTTGATGTGTACGTACAGGTCCGAGATAACTTGGCATCCTGATTAGAAGGATGTGATCTGATTTAGAAAGGTAGAAGCTAAGTATGATGAGCTAAATAAGGAGCTGAACAGTGCTGAAAGCCCCGTTGTCGAGGTGTAGCCCCTGACCTAGCTGGCTGTCCAGGCAGAAGGACAGTGGAGACTTGGGCCTATTGTAGGGATACCTGTGTGGGGCATGTTGAACACATGTTAGTGTCCGCCGAGAAAACTCACTTCCACTTGTACAAGGCGGTGAACTGCCAAGCAGGTGTCCCTCCTGGGTTTATTAAATGAGTAGATGGGGGAAAGGGGCTGTAGCAATTCAGAGATGGGCTGGATCTAGGCATACTCCTCTTGCACCCTTGAGACATGAAATACCAATAAGAGCTGTCCGCCAGCAAAAGAGATCAAGCCTGCAGAAGGCTTCTCGGTGCAAGGCCCTGCCCATGGCTGGCACGGGACACACACTGGTGGCCCGGAGGACGGCTCCCCTGATGAATACCATTCTGGGCTGGGTTTTGCTGAGGCAACAAAAGAGCCAAGTAATCAAGAAAACCAGAACAGAAGACATCACGGGGGCCATGATAACCAGTCTTCTCTTCCTTAGGCCACACATCGTTCAGCCCAGTGTCCATGAGTGGACAACGATGTCCCAGGGTGCCGGGGAGATGGAGAAGAGAAAGACCAGTTGTCTAGTGCAGACAAGGTAGGGGCCTTAGGGCTGGTTTCTCTGCTTTCACAGGGTGCTCGCCCTTGACAGGAATGGGACAAAAGAGTCCCACGAGAGGCTTTCCTGTTTTTCTAGGGAATCTGAGGAAAGGCAGTGGAGCAGGGTGCTGCCATAACTAGGGTGCTTTTTTTACTCACATCATCTGAAGAAAATATTGCCCTGCAACAAGTGCTGTAAGGAAGAGTTTGCTTCCTTACTAAGAAACGATGCTTTTAAACTTTATGTCACAATTGCTAATGGCCTGATGGGGTGGGTGGTTTTTGCCTTCACTGTGTCCCGTGAAATTGAGGTGAGTCCTGAGTTAAGATTACAGAAAAACTGACTTTGTTCTTAGTGGGCTTGCTTGCCTGGGTCACTTGCCTTGGGGAAAGCTGTACTGTGAGGACAGCTGAGAAGTCACTGGACAGAACTAGTCATGTGTAGCGGGATCCTCTGGTCACCCACCTTTTGAGGAACTCAGGTCCCTTGTCCATAGCTCAGGCCTCAGATCCTTTAGCCTAGGAAGGCATTGACCTCACTGTAGTCTTGTGAAGATCTTCAAGTCAGACTCAGCAGCCAACTTGCTTCTGTGTTTGTGCAACTGTGAAACAGGACATTTCTTGTTTTCAGGGGCTACATTTTGGGGTCAATTGTTACATAGGGTTAGAGAACTACTCGTAGCTACTGCCCCCTCCAGACACATAAACCCGCATGACCAACTGTCTTATGTAATTCTGCCCTCCAGGTCAAGAAAAGGAGGCTTGTTTTTACAGAGTGGGAACTTTTGAAAGAAGCCCTTTGGACTAAATCCAGGACAGAACTTTCTCATACAATTTTTTTTTTTTTTTTTTTTTACTTGAATAGCTCACATGACACTAACTCTCTTCTGTATATGTGTAAAAGCCAAGTTGTCGGACATGAAACCAGCTAAGACAAGTCGGTGGGAACAAAGAATGAAAACCTTTGGGGCAAAGAATTTCTCATGGGAAATGATGCTACAGGTGGTGGGACTGGAGATCAGTTTTTAAAACTGAAAATGAAGGGGCTGGGGAAATAGCTCAGTAGAATAAGCACTTGCCTGGCAAGAGCATGTGCCTCAATTCAATCCCCTGTCCCGCAAAAAGCAAACAAACAAACAACAACCAAAAAAAAAAAAAAAACCTGGAAATGAAGGCAAGAACATCTTGTGTTTCCCATGTGGCTGGTGACCTGCTGGTTTTGAAGTGGGCTGTCTTATTCCATAGGTACTTTAGTCTCAAAGTGGTGAATGCTTTCAAAGTTTTCCAACCAGTTTGGTGATGGTCCCTATTACCCATAACAGCCATTTATTTCTTAAGCACTGAGAATTTGAGCGAGTAGATTGTGTTCCCTCACAGAGAGGTTCTGATAACAAGGAATGGATCCCCTTTCATGGGACAATCTCTACCCAAGTCTTGGCATCTGATTTAGACATGACTTTGATGGCATTCCTTTAGCCAGAATTGGGTATGGTCCTGAAGGCCTTGGATGTTATTTCAAACCACTGTCTGGAAGCAAGGGGGGGGGGGAAAGGTGTACGTGGGACCCCACAGGACCTGCCAGGGTGCGGTGGGGGAAGGCTTCTTGCTGGAAAGGCACACCTTGTCTTAGGTTTTCTGTTCCACTTCATAGAGGAAAAGGGTTACACTCCAGGGACAGGAGTTAACAAAGGACACTGCCCAAGTGCTGCAGTACACAGCCTGCCATTTTTCCTATGGACTGGAATCAAGGCAGACAGAGAAATCTGACTCTCCATTGATCTGCCCCTCTGATTACTAATGCCCGTGTGGTCTCTTGTGCCTTCCCTGCTAACCGACCACCCTGGAACAGGCCCCAGGAGCTGCGTAGGAAGAAGCTGTGACTCTTCAGATCCCTGGCCCTTTCTCATGACTGTGCCCTGAGTCTCCAGCAGTGCCGCTGGATCCTGTGGGAAAACAGAAAGAAGGGGAGGAGGAACGATGCTGCTCTGGGTGCTTAGCGCCCCACCTGGGTCTGGTGACTGAGGTGAAGGCAAAGTTAAGATGAGCTCGCGTGACAGTTACATGGGGTTTTGGAATGCAGGGCTCTTTTTTCTTACAACAAGCATTGCTTGGTTTATGTTTGGTAAAAGATGAGCAACAGGACCTTCGTTTTACACAGCTGGTACCTGTCCTTAGCTCTGCCTAGACTGCTTTCTCACCGTAGGTCCACCACTGAGCTCTCAGCAGAAAGTGGGTATGATCCCCTCGCAAGTTGCTTCACATGTATCTTTTTTTTTTTTTTTCTCCAGTCAGATTTTATTGGTATATTTTAGATAGACATGCGGCCCGTTTCTCACAGAGGATTTGTACCTATAGATGATATAACTTGTCTCCTTTTTTTCTCGCTGTTCCCCTACTGTCTGCTCAAATCTGCCTTCCCCCTCTGATCATGTAAAGCAAAGTTGAACAATCAAGTGTTGGTTGGGGTGCTGTGTGCCTGGAATCCCAGCGCTTGGGAGCCTGAGGCAGGAGAATCACCATGAGTTTAAGGTCAGCCTAGGCTACATAGTGAAAAGCTGCCTACAAACAAACAAACAAATAAATAAATAAAAATCAAGGGAGGTGATCAACATGAAATAATTACGTAACCTCACTAATAATAAAAGCAGTTCAACATAGAACAAATTACTGGCATTTAATATCCAAAATCAAATTTTGAAAAAGGATAAAATAAAATCCAGGGCTAGGGGAGGGGGGGGCTACTGCATATATGATTTGAGTCTCAGATGTCTTCTGGAGACTTGTGCTAACTACGCAGTGGGGAGGGGGCAGATTTAAGGTGTGGCTCTTTATTTCCTAGTCCCTACCCTCCTGCCTTCCCCCTTTCCTTGGTCTCTGGACCCCTCCCCATTTGTAAAAGACCTGTCCCCCTGTTTCCTTCTATCAATCCTTTGCACTGTTTTTTATGTATACTTTGCTTAACTCAGGTGCCTTATGGTAGTTACACTTGTAACACTTGTGTGTCTGATTAATTTCATATAACATTATAGTTCCTGCAGTTGTCTCAGGTTTATCTTTTGTGTGTAGATATCTCATTTTATGGATCCATTCATTTGGTGATGGTTATAGAGGCTGCTTCTAGCCTTTCAATATGATGACTTGTACTGCTGTAAGCATTGGTACCATACGCAAAGCGCTGCCTTTGGGGAGATGACCAGAAGGAGAATAGATGGCCGAAGCAGAATCTCTCATTTTAGCTCTTTGAGAAATCTCCATATTGAGTCACCCAGAGAAAAACATTCTCTCAGGCTTTCACAGAAAACAAAATGGCCAAGCAATGGCCGTGACTTGTCCTGAAGGCTGACACTAACAACAGTTCTACAAAGTACTGCCTATGGTCCCAAACCTAATCCTGAGGGGATTTGACCCTGGAAGATACAAAAAAAAAAAAAAAAAAAAAAAAAAATTTTATTA